>JAVLUZ010000154.1:2301042-2384105 GCA_036768485.1 Mermis nigrescens | reverse complement strand
AGATTTTGATCTTTAATTTGAAGAGTAGCGAATAAGTTATATACTTTCGTGCTCTACTCTTAAACTATATATATTTATCCTGTTTCCTAAAAATTCGCCCTGCATTCTTAATTTAATTTTCTTCAACCCGCCGATAAACTATGCATTTTAGCCATTATTTGCACTCCATATAATTTAATGTTTGGGAGCTTTTTGGAAACCCGAAGAAAGGCACTTAAATTTAATGTATTTCAAAATTTTTCAAAAGTAGCCTGATAATTTTATGCTTAATAAAATTAGATTAATAATCAACTTTTTGTTCTCAAGATATCAAGTTAAATAATTAAAAACTTTCAAAAATCTTCATTGTACGCTGAAATGACGTGCAAAGTTTATTTTAGCTCATAAATCACCCAAAAAATTGTCAAAAATCGGACATTATCGATCCTATCTTATTTCCATAAATTTTGGCACTACTCTGCATACTATCCGTCGTTATGTTTGTCTCCCAACCATAGATGAGCGTTACCAAAACTCTGAGGGCTGCAAGGTTTTTTCATTGGTCAAAAAATGGCCTTACAAATGGAGGTATGGCGGAAAAACACCATTTTTCAACGTTTCTCATCGAGCACTATCCATTGGCAGCAAAATTGAAAAAAATGAAAAAAATTTTAAAAATTGAATTCTGCAGTGTATTTTGGTTTCTGGGGGAAGGGTAATTTGGTTTATGTGGGGTATAATTTCCCTAACCCCCACGCCTAGGTGTGCTCCCAATATATTATATTCTTCCAATTTTCTCTTTCTTAGTTTGTTCAAGTTCAGCAATTTTGATTTGTATTTCAATACTTTTCACGAATAAATGACCTTTTCCGCCAATCTATCCCCACAAGCGTAGCAACAGGATTTCACGTTCAAATGCTCAAAAAATGTCTTCAGAGGCATTGCCAAGATTTGGCTTCGGAGGCGCATACACAACACTACTTTTTAATGAATGGCACATTATTGAACAGTAACACGCGATGTATAGTAAGATTAAGTTTTTCGACGTTTTTTTAGTGCATCCTAGCTGATTTATGGGTTTCTAACGATCAAAAATACAAAAATTGTGAAGCGTCAATAAGCGAAAATTTTTCATATTTTTACCCGTTTTCTCCCAGAATTTACGGCGTTTTCATTGAAAAACTGAAAATTATGAGAGGCTCAAAAGACCCAAAATTTTAATCATTTTTTACCGCCCTTAACATTTTGTAGCTCTGTTAATACTAAAAGTCTGACAGAGCAGAAAATTATTAAATTCGTACGAAACTATATTAACATAATGCCATAAGTTAATGCTTCTAAAAGGAAAACTTTGATTTGCTAAGTAAGGGCCGTATTCACAAAGGCGATTAAGCCTTGGTTAAGGTCTTAAATCGATTATACTAAATCGAGATTTAAATCATTTAAGGCAACGACGATTCAAGGATAAATTGTATTTACAAGGGCGATTCAACAATATTTTAACTAAATCGACTTAAAGTGCATAAAAAATACTGTCTGCATAACAAGAGATACTGAAGAAACAAACAAAAAAAAAAATATATATATATATATATATATATATATATATATATATATATATATATATATATATATATATATATATATATATATATATATATATATATATATATATATATATATATATATATATATATATATATATATATATATAAGCATCCAAAACTGACCAAAAACTTGTAAACGCAAGATTATGCCCAAGGTCGGGGGCTTGAATCATTTCGACCTCAGGGGTTAGATAGAGATCAACCGACCTCGGACGACGGGGATACCCCCATCCCACGTTACTTGATAGTGGCGGACATACGTGGGCAGCAAGAAAATTCTGGGGGGGTGTGCAAGATTTTTTGAAGGTCAAAAAATGGTGGTATGGCGATAAAAACACTATTTTTCGACGTTTCCCATCAAGCACTATCCATTGGCATCAAAAAATTGCGAAAAAAACGAAATAAATTTTCAAAAATTGAATTCTGGGGGAGGGTATTTTTATTTCTGGGAAGGGGGGTATTTTGGTTTCTGGGGGTGCATACCCCCAAACCTCCCACGCCTAGGTGTGGTGGCGGAGCCATGATTTTCTCGATCGGAGGGGGCGGAACCCCGAATTTCCCTAATAGTGTCAAAAATTGTCCGAAAAATTCGTCCATTACATATGCTTAAAGTAGCGGTTTCCGCCGTCTTTTGATAGACAGAATCATCTGTGACCCGACACTTAAAAAGTTTCAAAAATTTTCAACTTTAAGTAAAAAACTTGTAAAAAAAATACTTTTGTTTTGTAATGCAATTTTTAAGCTTTTCTCCACTGTTCTGGCATTTCTTAAGTGACTTTTGATACGTTTTTAAACGCATTTACAAGCTTTTCTGCACTGTTCTGGCTGCTCCTAAGTGACTTTTAATGTGAATTTTTTTTTAATTTTCGAAAAGTTTTTGACAAATTGTTTGTCACAGAAGTTATCAAAAATGCATTTTGCCTTTTAATCTGCACATAAAATGCCAAAGCGTCGCATAACTGTAGTAGCAGATAAATTTACACTTCTGACAGAGCTGTGAAATGGTCACGTATACAAAATATGCTGGAAGGCGCGAAGCGCCCAATAAAATATGGTTGAGGGTTCAGGGGACGCGCTGAAAGACCGCTTGACGGGGTCTGAGGCGGAGCAGCAGAAAATTTTGAGTTCCTGAAGTTTCTGAGAAACAGGGTAACGAGAAAAAATTAAGGATTTTTGAGTCACAACTAAAATTTGAATTTGAATGAATCTGAATTTACATAACTCACCTCACCAACATTTCCATTAATGATTAGCAAACTTCCATTCCATCCAACAAGTATGATCCTCACATTCAGGCTTTTTTCTGCACGGGTCCCTGTGCACCGGTGCACAAATTGCGAGAAAAATTTTGTGCACTCCAATTTTCGCTGAAATTCTACCAGCTTGATTTTCATACCAAAACAAGTCTGATATTTTTGAACTCCAAGTCGTTTTATGCAGAAAAGACATTCTATCTACCTCTTATTAAATTTTCTGTACAACAAAATTCTGAAGCCAGGCAGCTTTTTTGAAACAGAATTCAGCTGCTGCCTTAAAACAGTACAGTGCCAAAAAAACTTACGTCTTGCAATTTTTTCAAAAGTGCTAGATGGAAATATACAATCAGTCATGCGATTCGCAGTGAAGAAAAAAATTACTTGCCGTTGCATTTCTTACAAAATTTAGCATGGTGTATTGCATATTCTGCAGAGACCTTGTGTATAAATGTGAGCAAAAGCGGACCAAAAAATTATAACAGAACCAAAAAATGTCTTCTCATCCTCAGAAAAGGATCTGATATTCTCTGATCAAGGTATTTTCTATTTCAATTTTAGTTATAACTGAAAAATGAAAAAAACAAAGAACGAAAGAAAGAAAACGCTTCAAATATTTGAAGCGTTTTCTTTCTTTCGTTCTTTCTTTCTTTCTCATTTTCTCAGTTTTGCTCGCATTTTTCAAAAATATTTTGGTCCCAATGGGGCCCCTAAATCCGCCAGTGCATATACGCTCTAATGCCGCGCGCTCTAATGTCGTTGCGCTCTAATGTCGCGCGCTCTAATGTCGTTGCGCTCTAATGTCGCGCGCTCTAATGTCGGTGCTATAATGTCGGCGCTCTAATGTCGTGCGCTCTAATGTCTGCGTGCCAAATATTCTAGTGCTTCAGACTACGATAGCAATTCGATTCGCAGTTTACCTGTTAGAGTCAAAATTGTTTTGTGCAAATCTGATAATTTTCAGCTCTGTCGGACTATCAGTATTCACAGAGCTACAAAATGTTAAGGACAATGAAAAATAACTAAATTTCTCGGTGCCATGAGCCACTTATGATTTTCGAATTTTTTTCAATAAATAGGCCGTAAATTGTACATGAAAATGGTGAAAATATTAAAAATTTTCGGCACTACGCGCCGCTTTAAACGTTTTGTATTTTTGATCGCGAGAAACCCGTAAATTAGCTTTGCTATGCGACTAAAGGTAGAAAAACGTAGTTTTACTATACATAACGTTTTACTATACCATATCATAGCATTAAATGCAAAAGTAGTCTCCAAAATTTCTGTTTGATGCCTCTGACGTGCTTTACCACATATGAAAGTTTTTCAAGTTCAACAGGGCAACATGTGTATACATCATACCTGGGCGTGGGGGTTGGGGGTATGCACTCCCCCCAAGAAACCAAAATACCCCCAGAAATCAAAATCCCCCCAGATTTCAATTTTTGAAAATTGTTTCGTTTTTTCCGCAATTTTTTGATGCTAATGGATAGTGCTCGATGAGAAATTTTGAAAAATGGTGTTTTTTCGCCATATCACCACTTTTAAAGCCATTTTTTGACCTTTGAAAAAATCTTGCACCCCCCTCCCCAGAACTTTGGTGCCGCGCACCTGTGATGTACATATGCATATGTATACACGCCTATTATGCATTTGCATGTGCATCGCTTCGTGGTGAAGTTGTTGGGTTGCTGTTATTATTTTGTTAAATCATGTTTTCCGATGAAAATCGCATGTTACATACATAACTTATAGATAATTAAAAACTATATGTGTTAGGTAAGTGTATGCATGTGCATGTCAACGTGGTGTGTACGTGCGCGTCGGCCGATCTGATCTGCTCCTCCCTAACATTACACCGCATCAAGCAGTTTTATGAATGCTTCTTCATCAAGTTCTACTTCACTTCTCCACCGCCCCTGATCTTGTTATCTCTCTCGCTTCAGCATTTACGATCAAGTCCGTTGGGCTCTGTTCTTCATCAACCTTGAGAAAACCTGTTTAGTACCTATCTACTCTTCCATCAGCTTGCAATCATATGCATTTTATGGCGCAGTATCTGTATGCGAGTGAGCGGGGAAAATGAAATATTTATGCGTAATTGCACGGATAATGACGCAGGATTCCTGGAGACCGTGCCTGGGCGCCCGTTTTGAACGATTTGTTGAAGGCGTCGTACACGTATTCGCGTGTTTAAACTTTTGTGACGTCACCACGACACGACGTTTCGACTTCGAATATGCTATGTTCCACAAGCAATTGTCTGGCAAGCAGTTGCTAATAAGTGACAGCCTGCCAATAAGCAGCGTGTCATTTGATATGCGTACGCTTTTTTGAGAGTGTCACTTGGAATTATGCTGTCGAAGGTCGTTGTTCCTTTTTAATATGCTTGTTGCTTTATTGCGCCGATATTGATGTTGGAATTTCTGATCTTGGTCGGTACTTGCTAACTTACTAAATCCTAATATATGTGCCAGTGTTCACGAAGTTGCTTTAACAAGGTTGCTAATTCAGTTCATCTAGTTTAAAGTCTAGGAAATTTTCTGAGATTTGATGCCCGAAAAAAGGTTTTACAGCCTTCTTGGTTGAGCAGATTATGAAAAATAATCTGAAAACAAATATTTGTGATAAATTAGCTTGATTCACTGTTGGCAATAAGCATCACCTAATTTATACGAAAATAATGTATAATGACAAAAGCTTTTACCTTTCGTATAAACACAGGTTTTTGCTAATGTTTGTATTCTCTGGGCTAATGTAAATATGTTTCTAAAGACTAGGATTTTCGCCATTTTGTATTTAACTGCCGATTATGTCAAAGTTTTGCATTTATATAATATACATAGTTTTCATGAGCATGTGGTCTCATTTTTCACGCCCACAAAAGTTATTGTGTGAAGAGGATTGCAAATTAAATAAATTGAAGAAAAAATAACGAAAATTGCTAAAAAAAGATTAGGTTAAATAAATTAAAATGAATTTGTGCGTCAAAATAGGTATTTTATTTCTCGAAAGTTACTATTTTGAGGAAACTATTCGTTTTAGCATGCAGACAGCCGATTCCCTGATATGTAAATATCCGAATGCTTTGTATGTTTTTAAACTGTTTGCCAAAATTCATTCAAGTGCGCTCCATTTTTGGAATCGCATAAATATAGATGCGTACAAAACTTAGCTGGAAATAGTGAGCCGTATTTTTAGTTTCACTTTCTCACGCTATCAAAATAGATAGTATACACGTACATGTGTATTTATGAATCCTTACCTTGTCGGTCGCTTCTCCCGTTTCACACTTTGTTGCACAGTCAAAACAAGGCGCACATGGATGGGATTTTTATAGCTCCTGCATAAAACAAGCAGTGTGGAAATTGTGATGGACGCCTCATTCCCTACAACGCGAGTTTTGGTTTATTTCGAGCATTTTGACCGATGTAACTGAAATCAGTAGTAAAAAAGCTATTCGCGGGAACGCGCGCTCTATTTCGATCCAGCCTCGCGGAACCTGACTACTGCACAAAAATAAACCCCAAAATCTTCCTGATTTAGGATAGGTTTCTGAAAATATTGACCATGTGGAACCACTGTTTTGGCTTGGCTCCTTCGACACCCGTAGTAAACGTCTGTGATTTATTTTTTGTCTATCGATGCAAGTACTGCCTAGCATATCAGATGACATTTTTGCTTACACTTGTAAACAACCCAAACGAGTCTGATCTGATTGATCGCGCGAGGCGCCGCTTTGGCGGCGACCGTTGTTTGCTGAAGCTTATTTTTGGCTAGATTAGTTAATTAATGCGGAGTTTAGTTGATGAGGTCACGGTATTTTCGTTTATTATTTTTTTACGGACGCGGTATTTGCAACTCGATTCTTTATCAATAGCTTTGTTTCGTCTGACATGTGAACCGAATTTCGACTTCGGCGAAAAAACATAAAATGCACGGTAGTAATTTGCGCGATAAGAGGCATGATATAAAGTGCGAGTTTAGCGATATCGCCGCTGTTTTGGTATGCAAGGCGTCCGTCATTGTTATGTATACTATCATCGAAAATCCTTATTCTTTTCAGTTTCAAGTTGAGTACCTAAGCTAATTCCAACTTTTGAGCGACTTCACTTTTTGGTATGAAAACGCCAAGCTTCTTAAGCTGTTATACATTACGGGGAAAGGTTTTTTTGTTATGCCGGAATCGGACTCGGTTCTAATGCAGCTCATAGTTCGCCAATTGGCCTGATGCATGAGCTTTTTTCTTGACTGGTTTTTTCTTATCGCCTCTGTTACTTGCTCGTACATATACTGGCGGCGGTCGTTAGACACTAAAAGTGGCATAAATTTCTAGGCAGGCTGGCGAGCAACGCAGCAGAATTCGATGTTGCATTGTTGTTCGGCATGCGACTATTTTGTGCATCGTTCGTTGCATAATGGGCGGTTTTGAGAAACGGGTAATCTCGATTTTTTTTGGGGCCATAAATAGCAAACGTCTATAATGTAGGTAGTTAGGTACATGGGCAGGTAGAAGAGGTAGGTAGGTATCTCGCCTAACTGGTTTTTGGGTTATTGCGTGGCAAAAGTGCTGGGGCGCTCGGCTCAAGTTTGGCTCAGTACAACGCCTTAATAATAACAGCCACTCTTATCAATACAACTGGACTCAATTTATACGACGCCTAAAACCCTTCAACGACGGGCTCGCGGCGGGACCGGCGTATAAAAGCATGCTGGCCTATGCGAACTCACGTACATGCATAGTGTATAGCGCGCTAGTGTCCTTAGAGTCAGTGTACGTTCAGTGTTTATTCGTCCGTGTTGAACTAAATTACTTGGTGCCATAGGTGGGCAGCACCAAAATTCTGAGGGGGGGTGAAAAAATTTTCAAAGGTTAAAAATGGCCTTAAAAATGGTGGTATGGCGAAAAAAACACCATTTTTCGACGTTTCTCATTGAGCACTATCCAATGGCATCAAAAAATTGCCAAAAAAGCAAAAAAAAATTTTTCCTGGGGGGGTATTTCAACTTCTGGGGGGTGCATACCCCCCAAACCCCCCCCACGCCCATGTGTGCTTGGTGCGCGCATAAAGCACACAAGTGTACGCACATAATACGTAGATATAGTCAGCAGGCGGTTCTGCATGAATGCGTTTTGCAACCCGAACGTTACGTGACATTGAGCTAATCTAGAGAGAATTTCTTTTTCGAGAAAATTGAATCGAATCGATTTTCGTCCGCCTAGAAACAATGTGGCGCGTTGGCGTAGGTTTTCTATGAACTTTTTATCACTAGAATAAGTGTGGTACGTGTCGAATGTTACAGCCCCTATTTTGTCTGCAGGGTTGCCAAGTTAGGGGTTTTCCCCATTATTTGGGGTTTTTTGAGGCCGTTGGAGGCTTTTTTAAATGATTGAGGTTTTTTTGCGCCTATGCTTAACTATTGGTTGGGGTTTTAGGCGGTTTGAGGTAAAAATTGCGGTTTTTTTTGACGAGCACTTGGCAACCCTGTTTGTCTGTACCTCCGTGCGTTTTAGACTGCCTAAAAAATTGAGCCATAGGTGATTGCCATTCACAGTTTCAACTTCAATTTTGAAGAGCCATGCACGTATACCTTGATAGGAAAAATAGGAAGCACGGAGCAAACAAAAAACAAAAGAAAACTGGAAGATGGAAGAATTCCCAAATCATAAATGAGGTCATTTGTAAACTGTTTTTCACCAAAGAGTGTGAAATTTGTAATTGATTCTACCATAATTCATTAAAAATTTATTCATTTTCTGCCACTGATGTTTCATTGTTGTAATGAATTTTTATCGTCCTCTATGTTCTTGATAAGAGTTTGTAATTCACTGACTTTTCCGTGAGCGATACACTCTTCTACTCTTCCACGCTGTGAATCCTAGGTCCCGCAGAAATAATAATAATATGGGCTTCAAAGTTTTAAGTATTTACTTTGTCACTTAGAAAAATAAGCTATAAAGCTTATCGCTGCATAGCGCGCGTTTCCTTATGCTCATATCATAGTGAAGCCGTCATTAGTTTGCTTTAGTAGGCTTTCTTTATATACTTACAGGTGGCTTCACTCGATCCAACACGATTAATCGCATATCGTAATGCTAATAATCTAATGCTTGCTCTGTATTCCGTGAGATTTCGTGTCAATGTTGCGTTTTTCATATTATCGTGCTTTAAAGGTATTGGTGTAGTATGTCTCCACCTTTTCAAAAATGCATCCACCTAGGCGTAGCATGTCTCCGCCTCACCTAAATTAATTCTTTTATGGATAGGAAGACACATCCAGCTTCCTTGGTGTGTCCCAATCTCGATAAAATTTGTTTTGTTTTTTTTGTTATTGTTTTTTCTGTTTTTGTTTGTTTTTTTTTGTTTTTATCACTGAAAAAAATATTATCGTTAATTATTGTGAAATAAGTTCAAGAAAAAGATCTAAATAAGGGGCAATGTCTTGCTATTTCGGCGATGATGTTGTTGAAAGGCGTCGGGATATTCTGCTGTGTTCGGTTTTACAGTTTTATGAAACATAACTGTATGGTTTTAAGTTATGTAAATTAGGTACCACTTATGCGAACTATGGTTAAACCCGTACAGGTATGTTTTTTAAAACAGTTTTGTAAGAAGAAATATCCATAAAAAATAATTTTAGATGAGTTGGAGACATGCTACACCTAGGTTGGTGCATTTTTGGAAAGGTGGAGACATACTACACCAATACCGTGCTGCCATCTCATAACTAATGAACTAGAGTAGTGTGTCGGTCTAGCTAAATCTAGCCGTCGCCAGTTGCCATGTGAATGAAAATAAGGTCATTCCATTGATTGTGTTGTGACCCACTAGATCCACCGTCCCGCTATACCCACTGTCCCACTAGACCCAATTTCTTCGTCCCACTTGACCCACCGGAAATCCCACTAGACCCAACGCGTGCATAATGAGGTGTCCCAATAGACTCACCATTTTGCCACCGTCCCACTAGTCCAACTATCTCAGAACAACCACCTGTAAAAGTAAAAGTATGAATATTATGCGCGAAACGGAAATTGGTAATTAAAGACCTAAAGGGAACCGTGCAAAGTATTACCACAATCAGGCCTGTATTCAGGGGGCGGCGGGGTCCGGAATGGGAAAAAATTTTTCTCTCTCTTGGGTCCCCAAAGGAAAAAATTGGTGAAGTGCGTCTAAAACGCCACCGAAACAGGTTTTTAGCGTACTTTTGAGGTAGTTAACTCGAAATTTTCCTGTGCTTTGCGCCAGATTCATTGTTTATGTATAGTTTGAAAAATCGCTCAAATTTGAGTTAGACTCAGTGAGTATGTCAATTTTTTCAGGCGCTGTGCGCCAGAGATCAGCTATAGCTTTTGTCTTCTAGCTCACTCAAAACCGCTCAAATTTGAGTTATGACACGGAAAACCTTAAATTTTCCCTGCGCTCCGCGCCGTACTTATTGATTATATATGTTTTTTGTCTTCTAGCCCGCTCAAAACCGCTCAAATTTGAGCCTGACATGCTGAATGTCAAATTTTTTGGCGCTTCGCGCCGAATTATTCATTAGCTGTATTGTTTTTTTGTAAAACACAATGATTAAATACAAAGGAAAGAGATAAGAAATAATTCGTCTATTAAGTGATGAGATATCAGCTTAAATGATGAATTTGCTGTATATGTGTAGGTATATGTATCCATATGAAATAAAGTGGAATATTTTTAAAAAATTTTCTGGAAATTTTTCTTCGCCATCGTATAGAGCTCGCTAAAAACTGCCTTTATTTTCGCCTATCCCAATGTTTTTCGAGATATCTGGCTTCAAAAATTTTCGACCCCTCGAAATAAAATCCTGGATACGGGCCTGATTACAATCAATAGTTCAAGATCACAGCTATAATGTGAGAATTAAACGCGTATACTGGCCTGATTACAGTGGCGGATCCAGGATTTTCCTAAGGGGGCGGTATTCCTAGGGGCGGAACCCTGACTTGGGCGAAAAAATTAGCCGTTTTGACCCAAAAATTGCTAAAAAATCGCTCAAAAATCCTTAATTTTGCGCACTATTTCGGGCCCCCCGTCCCCCTCCCCTAAATCTGCCCCTATCTGATTACAATCATAAAATTTTTTTTATTTAAAAGAAATCTTAAAATGCTCCAGCGAATAAAAGCTGCCAAACTTTCAATGTACCTATACGATTTGCCGCTAATTAGCGCCCATTTCTATGCGAGTGCACCTCAACTTAGACGCGTATCAATGTTATCTGAATAATTAACAATGATGCACAATTGGATACACACATAACATTCTTCACAAAACACAGTAAAGCTGACTTCATGAAGCTGATAAAGCTTTATTTTGCGCGACCGAAAGTCACTCAACTTGAAATTAAATTCCGAAATAATGTTTGGAGCAACGGAGAATACTGAGTACGCAGGCGCTAAAGTACATAGACCTCCATGGTTCTGTCTTGAAAAGCAGAATTTGATTTTGAGCTATTGACAAAACCCAATTAACATTTTTGATTATCGTCGCAACAAAAGTGCTAAATTCACTCTGGCTGGACTACTTTTTACAAGAGCTCATTTATATAAATAAGAATAAAAATATGTTCATGGAAAAATATTCGACAATGGTCAGTCGCCTATCTTTGTCACACATTATCATAGTACACGTACATACATATCTGTACTGTTCTGCGATTGCTGAATATTTCTTCTTTTGCATGCTGTAATTCGTAATGTACATCGTTTGATAAAAATTTGTCAACTAATTAATTAAACACGTCATTCAATTTGCACGATTATTGGATAGACTGCGCATTTATGTTTGCTTATAAACGTACATAAGTAAACAAACCATTTTAGTGGTTTTAGTTTTTTAGTTTTAGTTCATGAAAAATCATGAAAAATTTTTTCTGGCGGTTCTCCCGAGATAGTTGGACTAGTGGGACGGTCGCAAGACAGTGGGTTTAGTGGGACAACTCATTATGCACGTGATGGGTCTAGTGGGATTTCCGGTGGGTCTAGAGGGACGAAAAAAGGGTCTAGTGGGATGGTGGGTCTAGTGGGTCTAGGGGGACGGTGGGTCTAGCGAGATGGGACCGTTCCGTTTCTAGGAAATGACTTGTCGATGCCTTAAACACGCTTTGACGATTCACTTCGGTACCTATCTATTACGTTCTAGTCTAACTGCGCATTTTTTGCTTGCAGTCTACGATAAAATTTTAGAAAAAGCGGATGCTTATTTCAGTAATAGAAGCTCTCGATTTCGGGGTCTTCTGCGCGCGTAATATGTCCAAAAAAGGCATAATTTTGCTATATACCGCTTGTAGAGAAAAATTAGATTTTATGACCTTTAACCTTAATCGACATCGACATTCGTTGTATAACGAAGTTTATCTGTTGCTTGATTTGCAAGACATTCTTAATTTATGTAGAAATTTTGATTAAGTTCACTGTATGCTTCATTTGCGGCTTTTACCGAAATGTACTGTGGAAGCAAGCACAGGTGACAGATTTGCCTCGTAGATTAGGTTTACTGGCACAGAAGCTACATAAATTAACTTTGAAGTTGATTTGAATGAATTAGTTTAACGATTTCGATTTTGATCCATTTCTGGAATAATTAATTCTTAATTTTCCTAAAAAGCGGAGAAATTTAAATAGATTGGGATTCATGCACGAAGGAATTGAAAAATAACGATTGGCAGCGAAATTTGAAATATCACTAGGTTATGGATTGGGCCTGTCTTTCGCTGATGCTTCTATTCTAGCCCGGCCATGGTTTTGAAAATCTGAATACATCTGCGTAAATCATATTCGTTTTGGCTTTAATTCATATGTTTGATGTTGGCAGTGATGCACAAGCTATAAATGTTTCATAAGAAGTAACGTTAGGAGTTATTCGCAATGGCAGTCAGATTGCCCGGTAAATTCTGTACAAAAATAGCACAGCTTTTGTTAGGTGTGCTTAGTTAGTTGATTGGGATCTTACGTTCACATAGCGAGAGGTTAGAGGAGGTATTGACCGGCTGAAGGATCCAAAAGTCATTAAGTCTAAAATAGTGGATTTTCAGGCATTTCAATGTAAAAATAGCCAAAAACTCAATTTATTGTATTAAAAATTCTGGATTTCACTCTCCCTTACCCCAAAATCTCGATTTTTATCCCTTCCTGGTCAACCCAACCTCCCAACCTTGTGCATTTATGGTTGGTATCATACATGATCTGGGGAGGGATTCTCCCCTCCCAGAAAAATTTTCCTCCGCAAAAATTTTTTCACCCGCCGAGAATTGGCGATTTTTTTGAAAGTTCTCCAAAATTTTATTGTGTAGAAAACATGCTTTTTAAAGCGTTTTTAGCTATCTATTTGCTCAAAAGTGCCGGAATTTCGGCAGTTCGCGCCATTATACTCATGTGTTGAATATGTTTTGTTCGATTTGCTCCGACTTTTTTGATATCCTTCGAATTTTTTCATGTTTTTATGCTCTCGAAAGATAGAGCATCGTCAGAAACGGTGAAAAACGATGGTATTGATGCGTACATACCATTAATGGATGGAACCAAAAAGGCACTTTATCATTTCACCCCTTCGCCCTGAAATCCCATGCTGTGCATGTATGGTTTGGATACGAATTCGTTATCCATAATTCAGCTTTTTCTGGCTATCAAAGCGCGGCAATGTAGTAAGGTAGGTGTGTACGTACATTCGCGTATACTTACATCGAATGCTTGAGCTGCGTTGCTCACTTTGTGCGAGCTGGTTACATAACAAGAATCGTATAAAAAATGCAACATTCGCATAAAATTCAATTGGAAAAACCGCCCAATTCCTCGCGCTTTCATTGACAGAAGAGATGAAGCGGTCTCAAGCTTGGTTTGTTGGACTTTGCCCGGCTCGAGCCGGAGCTGTGACGGGCTATCCTTAGCAGCATCGACAGCTTTTTCCGAGCTAACAAAAGCAAGTTTCTGATGAGATTTTATTCGACGCGCGCGATCGATATTGTCTCGCTGCTACGGAAAAAGCAAGCTGCTTTTGCGGAAAATACGTGAGAGAACCGGTTGGCTTCGGTCACCGAATTTTTTCAGCATCGTTCTCTCGATTTTTTTCCTATGCGCACGTTCGTCGAGCGCGCTTCGCGGCGTCTGGCCTGCCAAAAAACGTCGGCTAATAATTGTAAGCAGACGACAAAGCCAACGGGCTTCGATTTTTGTGTTTAAACGAACCCCTTTTTTCTATCTCTCATACTAGCGTTCGCTAAATTTTTTCACTCGTTTGTTTCATTGCTATGCAAAGCGTTGTCGACTCAGCTTACTTGTTCAAACATAATCCGTATTATCCGCTAGGCACAGGCCGGCTAACGTTATGCTAACGTCGCATCGTCCGGAGATGCTTCGAAGTCTTGTCGTCGTTGACTTGCCTACGTTCATAACGCGCCCGTTGGCTTTACTGAATCGGCCGTGTGACTGTAAACGTGAATTATAAATGTTAGCTTTAATGAGTTCGTTAGCTAAGCGCTTATTTCTTAAGGCATGTAGCTAGGAACCTCTGTGTGTCGCGTATTTGCTCTTATAATCTCGTTGCTCTGCCTTGAGGCTGTTGAATGTAAACCCGGCAGGAGCCATCAATCGTTGATCTGTGATTTATATAGTGTTTCTCACCCTTTGCGACATGTTTCGTCCATTTCGTAAGACTCAACCGCTTGAGAAATTGATAAGCCAGCTGTTGTTAGCTCTGATGAGCACGCAGGCGTATGGCAGCACCCCTTAACTTTCTCAGGCTACTTCAGAGTACAAGTCCGACGTTTCTACGCCTGATAAAAATGAACGAATTCTATCATTAACATGTACAATTCAGTACCTATAGTTAGTCGTAATAATCAGGACCAAAATTCAGATAATATTAAACACAAAGAGACACATAAGGCGGAAAATCGTTAGCACGTGTAGTTAGTGGATTAAAAATGTTGCAAAATCAATGTTTATTATTACCATTATAGCTTTTATCATAAATTATACTTCTTTCTATTTTTCACTATTTGTAATTTAGCAGCAAGCTTACCTCACCTATTTGATATCACTAGGCCTGAAAACGTTGAAGACTATTTTAAGGATGAGGAGGACTGCGAATTTTGCTTTCGATAGTTTGAAAGCATGTACTGTAATATCGGTACAAATGGTTAAAGTTATGAATGTCAAAAGTTACACTTTATCTTCTTTATACAGTCTTACACCGACTACATTTGTTTTGTTTCTATCATGATTTTTTTGCACAGCAATTAAATAGTATATCTTACTTCGCATCTTGCCGTATACACGCAAGTTGCTCATCGGTTTCAGCAGCTAGCTCGAAACTGGAAGCAATATTTGATAGTTATTGTTATTTTTTATTGCTTTTGTTATTTTGTTATTGCTCTACGACGTTACACAACGAGGTCGATGGGTCGAAAGAAGATAACAATATCGCGAATCAGCGATGAACGCAACCGACAGGTGAATAGGCTATATCAATCAAATACATGGATTCGCTTACTACTTGCTCAATTTATTTTGCATCTAAATGCATATTCAAATTTTGAATTATTTTCGGATATGGACGCGAATGTGAATACCTCGAAATCTTGGTAGGGGTTTTTGGCTATCTTTGAATTGATGAGGAGCAGGTAAGTCACCTACAATTTTTTGACAGACAATGCCTAAAAGCCGATTCTTTTATTAGAAGTGGAGAAGTAAAAAGAAAAAAATTCCAACCTCTGCAGGGGTTGTAGTACGACCGACTTTGATTGAGAATCCCCTATCCTCCTGGTAACGTGAATTTGAAGATCTAAACCGCGTCATAAAATTGCCGGTGACAGCAAAGATGTAACGGCTCGAAATATTGGGTGGGGTTCCCCCCGCCCATTTCTAGGTTGGCCGGATAAATGACCTTCAATTCGTGGCCAAAAACGGCCACAAAACACCTGAAAACGACCATAAAATTTAATTTTTACTAAAAGTCGGGGGATCTAAAATTTTATGTCTTTCGGGGTGGTGGATGACTGACTTTGGGCGGAAATGCCACATTTCCCTGTTACATGTCAGTGACATTAAGTTAACTGGAGTAATTAATTAAATATATAAGATGCGGTTTGGGGATTATGAATTCGCTCTACCAAACCATATTAGTCTAAAAGAGGGTATGATAGTTGAGCTTGCTTGAAAAATAATTCTGTTACGATTTAGCCAGGCGCACGTTTGTTTAAATAATTGGTTGTAGTCATTTATTTCACCTTATTTCGCACCAAAATCTAAATTGTGAAAATTGCTCCTAATATTACCTTAATGCTCGAGGAGGGTAGTTTTCGTTTTTTCTTTGGGTCGATTTAGCTAGTTGAAGTGGTGATTTATAAAGCAAATAATTGAACTTTGCTCTTTTGCGATTTGTTCAAGTTGACAATTTTTTATTTTACAAGATTGCTTAACGTCTTTCCCACTTAAAGCAAACATGTTTAGCAGTGCGGCTGTGGCCTGCCCTCTACGTACAGTTCTTTCCTGTGTAGAATTTTAGTGTCACATAAAGGCTTGAAGGTTTGTATTGTTCAAGTTTTTTGCGATCCTCAAGAACGTACCTTTTAGTTCAGAAGTGTAAATTTCTAACAGCAATTTTTTACTATTTCGATTAGTTTCATTGAAAATTTCTCGAAAACTCACAACATTGCCGTACATTTATTGCTCATTACCAGTTGAGCATAATAGGTCCACTAATTCACCCATTACCTCACCATTGGGAGACGAATAATTATAGCATAAGTTGATCTTATCAGGTTACGTTTACCAAACGTAAGTTCGGCTTGATGAAAAAAGCGTACGAATTGTCGACGTTGTGCGATTGTGAAATCGCATTAATAGTTTTCAACTCTAGCGGAAAATTATTCCAGTACGCCAGTTCGAATATGGACGAAATATTGCTAAAATATACGGATTACAGCGAGCCGCACGAAAGCCGGACTAACAAGGATATCATTGAGGTAAACGATTTCTTTTCTGTATATATTTTTTTATATTCAGCCAATCAGTTGTTGCCACACGCGCCGAAGAGGGGACGAGAATACCCTCTTAAAGTTGACCGTATTAAAGCCGTATCCCCTAAAAAAGTTGTTTATTACCGGCTTCCGACTTTTTTTACAAAAGGCTAACCTTATAAATGCAATTTTTTGCCTTTTAACTGCTTTTGGCCAAAATTAGGTCATTCACGATTCTCTGAGATGTTCGCTTATCCCTATACATGTAACGGTTCGAAATTTTGGTTGGGTGGTCAACAGCCGTTTTTTAAGGGGGATGGTTAAATGACTTAGAATTTTAGGTCAAAAATGCTCAAAAACCGGCCGAAAAAAATCGATTTTTTTCAAAAATCGGAGGGGGTCAAAAATTTTCTGTTTTCGGGGGATGGGGGCGGACGAACGACTTCGGGTGGTGGCGATCTCCGATTCACCCTGTTACATGTTTCCTTGTCCCTGCGTAAAATTTGCTGCCGTACGTTTATAGTGCAAGATTTTTCAAAGGTAAAATAATGGTCCTAAAAATGGTGATATGGCGAAAAACTTCAGTTTTCAAAGTTTCTCATCGAGCACTATCCATTTGCATCAAAAAATTGCGAAAAAAACTATAACAAATCTGGGGTTTTTCGGTTTTCTGGGGGGAATATTCGGCCTTTTGGGGGTATTCGGCTTTCTGGGATGGGTGCATACGCCCCAAACCCCTCTCCCTCACACCCACGTGTTGCTGGGACTAGGAGACTTGAATTCATCGACTGTAAATTTTCTTTTAAATTTCTTTCTAAGTTTGAATTTTAGTGTAGAAAATGACCTAGTTATTGATCGAAAATCGTCAAAAGAATGGTGAGTTGGGTTTTTCCGGAAATAAGTCTGTTAACATCGCATCCTTCCTGGTCAGTGCTTTAGGTACTTTTATAGTTGTGAAGCAGTTGAGCAGAAGTTGTCTTCTTTTTCAAAAGATAAATTGTGCCTACCCCAAGTTGGATGGTCATTGGCATACATGTAGAGCATAAAAATTGTGGGGCTGGGGTCAGACCCTAGAAATTTTTAAAAAGTGTCTTTTTTGGGTTCAAAAACGACGGGTACACGTCAAAAACATTGTTTTAGACGTTTTGGAAAATGCGCGTTCTATCTAGAACATTGAAATCTAAGAAAACTTCGAAAAAATTTGGAAAAAATGAGAAAATTGAACAAAATATAGTCAAAAAATGTGGATATGGTGCGAAGCGCCATAAACTTAAGACTTGAGCCGAAAATGAGCAAAAACATTTAAACAGAATTTTTAAACAATCAACAATTCTTGGGGGGATAGCAGCCATTTCGCCTGGTCAGTAGCCCTTCTGGGGGTCAAGCCCCAAGTACAATTATGTTCATTAATCAACTAACGTTCATTTTCATCGTCCTACCGATTTGCGTCTGTACTTCTGCATCCTTTTTTCTTTGTTCAGCATTATGGCATTGCTTTCTATTTTAACTATTTTCGCCCTCGAATTCTTAATGTATTGGTGCATATGTTTCTTTTGGCTATTTTTAGTATGTTTTCGTCGAAACCGTTTTTTTCTAAGGATAGGTTAGATAGGTACTGTATTATTTTCTACCACCGCACCGCGAGCGTCATTCACACGAAAAAAATTATCACGTCTAACTCGAAATCATAGTGATTTCGTTTCGAGTCTATGCTAATTTACGTCATTTTCGGTCGGTGAATAAGAATGACGCGCTTGATGACGTCATCGGGTGTACTGTACAGCTTAATTTAGTTGCTTTTTTATGAAATTTCCCGTCAATATATATATATATATATATATATATATATATATATATATATATATATATATATATATATATATATATATATATATATATATATATATATATATATATATATATATATATATATATATATATATATATATATATATATATATATATATATATATATATATATATATATATATATATATATATATATATATATATATATATATGAATACCTACGCAATTATGAAGTTTTCTTAATTATTATCGCACGCAACTCGGAAGGTACACAAGTAACATCGAGTGACCAGCTTAGATAATTAATGCGAGGCTTCAACGATTCAGCATTAGCTCATTGTTTCTCGCATTGCTGCAGCAAAATAAGCGTAGTTAGCGATTAATGATATTTTTAGTAATTGCATGGCTTCTGAATGAAAAATGATCGGGATTAAAAGCATTGCGGTCTTGAAGCGAAAAAAATCGAATGAAAACCGCCCACTGCTTTCGCTAATATTTCGTAATTACGAGCGAATCTGCTAGAGCTGCTTTAAAAAATGCTTTAAGTTTTTATCATTAGCGTAGGAGGAGGACTGCGCTCGATGGAAAACGATTTGTACGCATTTCAAACAAAACAAATATTAGGGAAAAAGATACTGAAGATCTTAACGAACGTAATTTTCAGTTTTTTTACGATTTAAATCGAGAGGATTGTGTTTGGATAAATATGCTAGCGTGTTTTGGATATTATTTGAAAATTTTGAATTTTTCGCTGCACTTTTTTAGGTTTTCTGATGAAAGTTGATACGTCTTCATTTTTATTTCAATACCTACACATTCGTATAATGTTCGTTTGGGAGCAGTTCCAAGCATTATGCTCGTATTTTTATCTTTCTATTCATGTCAACTATGAATAGTCATATAATACGATTGATGAAAGCTCATCTTCGTTTGATTCCTTTTCCCGTCCAGAATAAATTAGCCATTTTGATTATTCGGCTACGTTACTACCTACATTGTTGTAAAAATAACTAAAATTTGAGTGAAAACTACTTTGATCACTTTCGGAGTAAAATATAACAAAATAATGTGTTTCAATGAACGTTGTATCACCTTCATTGACGACTTTACTGTGATTTGTTATGATTATTAAAATACTCCTTATGTTTTTAGCACCGGTGAAGGATTAGCTAGTGTATGGAAGTTTTTTATCCGACTTATTACTGTTTATTTCGAATATAATAATGTACATTGACTCCAGTACACGGTGTAAATTTTGTAAAATTAGTTCCCCCCCGAAAAGGGAAGAAGGTATGTTTATCGCAAGGATCCCATTTTGAATTTAGCCAACAGAAGTTGCTCTATTCCTGTTATGGGATGCCAGCGCTTATTCGCGCTTGAGTCCGTGCGAGAATGCTATAAAATTTGCTTCTATCACTAATCTGCTTTAATTTATGCTCCCACCGTTAAGATGAGATGCGTTTTTCTGCCTCTTTATAAGCGGATTTTAGTTTGATAGGATTCACACAACTTTTTGTTTGCTAGCGCATGACTCGCGCACACAAACGGCTAGGTAAACCCAGTGTCGGATCTAGGATTTTCCTAAGAGGGCGGTACCCCTAATGGGGGGGCGGAACCCTGACTCGGGCGGAAAAATTAGCCGTTTTAACCCAAAAATCGCTCAAAAATGCTTAATTTTGCGCACTATTTTAGGCCAATAGGCCCCCGCCCCTCTAAATCCGCCCCTGGGTAAACCCGACTTTTGTCAAGTAGATATTCAGTAAAAGATATGTCGGATTAATCAAACTATGTTGGCTTCGATTGATTCAACAAATTTGTGGCGTAAATTTGCACCCAACTTCGTTTGTTAAATCCAACAGATTTTTTAAAGTGCTGCCGAGAGGCTCGAATTTGAATGCTTTTCTTTCTTATTATTGGTGCGCGATTCTCTTTTGCAACAAATAATTGTGACTCAGAGTTTGCAACGAAAGGAAAGGAAAGTTGGCGGGGCAACGCAGGGTGCTTCTTTGGACTCTGATGACGAAAGCCTTCTCGACGATTCGTCGGCGGCGGCGGCGCCGTCATCGTGTCTTATGAACGGCCAACCTCAGCAGACGGTTTTTGATTCGCCCACCGGCGGTCATCATCACCAGCAGCAGGTCGGTTTAAATCGATAGTTGATTCGCTGTTAACGTGTTAGATTGATTCTAACTTCATTCAATTTCCCCAAAACTTTAGTTTTAATTCATAAATAAGCAAGTTCTTGAATGAGTCTAATCTGGTTTAATGTAAATGAATACAAACGCTACAGTTGCGGATTTGAGGTAGGCGGGGGGCGGCCCCTCCACTATCGGCCAAAAGAGTATAACTTTTAAAGAATTTTCGACGTTCGGCATCAAGAGGAAATTGAGCAGTAAATCAAACTTCTGAACGTCATTCCGCCTAAATTCTACAAAGTTTCGGCGCTGTGCGCCGTATTAATGCTAAAATCAAGGCAATTTGCTTTGTTCGCACAAAATTGTCAGAAATTTCATAATTTTTCGAAAAGTGTTGCGTCAAAAGTGATTTTAAATTAAATTTATCAATACAAAACGCCAAAAAACGCTGTTTCGCACGTGAAAGGCAAATTTTTGGACTTATTTTTGACTTTTTTGGAAATTTTGGCTTACCGCCCCTCCTAGGAAAATCCTAGATCCGCCACTGGAAGGTTGTGATACTCACTCAGTACGTTTCGCAGCATATATTCCAATAGGGGTGAGAGGGGTATTTCCCCTACCTCAGGGTCCAAGGCTCGAGTTACACTGTCAGACGATTTTGAGTTGGGTATCAGTCAAACATTTTCTGCATGATTTTTAGGGACGAAACTAGCAAAGGCGTTGAAGTTCTTCCGGCGCTTTGAAAAAATATTTTTTTCGAGAATTCCGGAAAATTTAGATTGAAAAATTGATTGCTTATCCGCTATTCAGACAATGATGCCTATCCGCTTCATCCTGCAGAGTGGCACAGTCGTTGGACCATGGTTTCCAAGGTTCAGAGCTCTGGAGGGGGAAATAAAATTTCGAAATTCGGGACCCTCTTTGGGAAAGGGCCTTTTTTGGCAAGTTCAATCTGGAAAATGAATAAAACATCCTATACGAAATGTTTTAATGAGCGACACTGAGTTAATTGTCTTTATTCCAATTCTAACTCGTTTATTTTATTGGTGGGATTCGTCGAAAATTTTGGCTTCTTGAATCATTTTAAATTCATTCTAGGCATTCGATTGATCTAGGGGACGGAAGTGTACTATTCAGCGCAAAACGCCGAAAAACTTCAACATCTTTGCTGCTTTCTTCGCAAAAAATCATACAGAAAATGTTCGATAATTGAAAATCGTTCGACAGTGATTCATTTCTTGGACCCTGAGGCATGATTCAATTCTTGTACCCACCAATATTCAGCTAGATGACTGGGGGATATACCGGGATCAACAGCCACAATTTCGTCCATTTTTTACTTGGATGCGAAAATAACTACTTTGGCTCGGAGCTCACTTGTTCTCTGGGCATCTGGGATTTACAACCTTGTTTACCCTATCCTGACAAAATACAAGATGCATATGCATGCATGTGTATCTAATAAAATGTGGGTAGTAAACTGATAATGCAAGAAAATTTGAACGTGGACACATGTGGACACATACCTTAGTAATACTGGTACTGGCTCCCCCTGCCCTTACGAAAATCCTAGATCCGTCACTGCGAAGAGCCGACGAAAGTTTGAGAAATTACGATCACTGACGGCCGAAAATCATTAAAAATTGTATATTATTTCATCAAGTATTTTTGGCGAAAGGGGGATGGCGTTGGCCGCCCCTTTAAATCCACCTACGGCTGCGCATCGTTTTTGCTTGTTTCTGTACTTCTTTATTTTTTGTGTTTATATTTATATTTTTTAATTATGTATCAATAATTCATCCGATTCATACGCTAGCAGATGATCGACAGCAACGAATCGGCTCAGCCCGGTTCGGCGATGGCGTCGGGCAGCAGCATGGACGCCGCGTCGAACGGCCAGGGTATGACGGCGGCGGCGGCCGCCGCCGCCGCTTCAATTTTCGGCCACGTCAACATGGTTTCGATGAATGGGCCGGTCATCAACGCCCTCCACCATCATCAACAACAACAACAACAACAACAAGCGGACGCCAACAGCGCCGCCAATCACTTGCAATTGCTGGCCGGCGGGCACAGGGTAAGCGCGAGCTTGGCCGCCGGTGTCACGCCTTTAAGTGTCCGGCACCTTAAAGTGTACGGGCTACAGTAGAAGAATGCAAAAATACACAGGGGAGGACGTTTAGAACACGAAAGAATGAGAATGGCACGGGGACATGAGGTGATGGAATTGACAAACCCCTCACAAAGACCCCACGCGTTGAATTATTAAATCTGTATTTTTTATGTTATTTTTGATGCCGATCAATAAAACTTGATGAGAAACGTCAGAATACTTAGTTGTTTTATCCCATTATCAAAGCCGTGCCTAGGGGGTGCGAACTGTGCGGCCGCACAGGGCCGCTAAAAAAGTTGTTGTGCATGCCATATAGAATTCATTTTTTGGCGGCCCTCTTACAATAATTCGATACATACGTTCAATAGGATCGATTTTTCGACGTTCTAATGCAAGCACAGTCAGTTAAAAATCTTTACTTGCATTTTTAAGAGAACGCTGACTGAGCTATACTTGTTCTCATTTTCAGACATATTGTTGATTTTTCTGTTGCAATAATGTGTGTCCAGAAAATTTGGTTCGAAAAGGCTAAAATGTCAAAATTCTCCGGCGCTTTGCACCGAGCCATAGATCAAATGAATCTAAAAGCTTGAATCAGGTGAAATAATCTAGCACTTCACATCACTAGTAATTTAATGCACTATTTGTTCATTGAATGAAAGTGCGCATGCTTGTTGAGCATGAAACTAAAAGTGCGAAAATGATTGTGTACCAGTTTGTCTATTCTTTGCTTTGATTGTCTTACTTTACAAGGACACAATCCTATTTTAAATGGAAGAAATGGCCAAATTTTCTTATGTTTTTGTGCATTTCCTGTTTTATGAACTGCATCTTCTTAATAAGAAGGCCACAAATAGGCCTGAAAAGGGTAAGAGCAAAAATTTCAATTATTACATTTTTCTATATATTATTGGCAGCGACCCGTTGCTGCGCTATGTAATTAGCAGAGGTCGAGAAACGCGTTTCAGCTCAGAAGTTTTAAGCAATGTAAGAGTTCTTCAATTTTAATTGTTTATGGGCTCCATTCAGGACCGAAAATCGGCCGTTTTTGCGAAAATTTTGACGTTATTATTTGACAATAAAATGCTTTTTTACAAAATTTTTAGCGACTCTGTCCCGGACCCCGCAGGGAACGCTTGACCGCACCACCTAAGACCCCCGCAGCATATGTGGGCAGCAACAAAATCCCGGGAGGGGGTAGGTGCAAGGTTTTTTAGAGGTCAAAATATGGTCTTAAAATGATGGTATGGCTAAGAAATACCGTTTTCGAGGTTTCTCATTGAGCACTACCCACGAATACCAGCTTTAAAAACATGGGAAGATGATGAATTGCTCAAGTCATGTACACAGTTAGCTGCGTTTCTGGATGATCTTGATGGACCAGACATGTACACAGAGCTAAAAGTTCTTGCCGATCAAGTCCAAATGAATTAACTTGCCACTAGCTACTCTTAAATATCTATCAAATGGCTTCCAGGATGTTTTACCGAACCTTATAATTGATTTCAGAATTTTACTTACAATACCTATTGCTGTGGCCTCAGCATAACGTTCCTTCTCGGAACTTTAATTAATAAAGACATATTTGCGGTCAACTATGACTGATTCTCGTCTAAGTGCACTAGCGATTATTTCAATTGAAAATGATTTATCATCTTCGTTAGATTTTTTGCTATTGATTGACCAGTTTGCCGCTCAGAAAGCTAGGCAAGTTATTTTGTAATAAAGCACGTCATCATTCACGAAATAGGTAAATTATTTGAGAAAAAATAGTTCATACCTTCTAAAAATACTGTAGCACAATATTTTGTTAGTAAATTTACAGTAAGATGCTAACAGCGATCATATAGGTACATATGTAAAGGATATACATAAGTGATAATTATGATGCATATAATACCAGTTATAAAAATTATGAGTCCGCCAAAATAAGTTTCGCCCAGGGCCGCTAAACCTCTAAGCACGGCCCTGCCAATTATCATAAATCAATCAAGTGATGAAGGTAAAAGGGAAATTAATTTAGGGGTCAGTCAATGGATTATGACTTAGTTAATTATGGGTGAATTAATTAAAAGGTTTATTGATGATTAATCAATCAATTAGAATCAATCAAGTGATTTTGATTTTTTCTTCATTAAAGTCGTAATTTCTAGCTAATTATTAATCGATTCATTATGACTAGTTAATTAGAGTTTAGTTAACATGGAGTTTAGTTACATAATTATTTAATTTACCTTGATTAATTTATTACAGGGTCAGTTAATTATTATGAATAACTTATCAAATTCGATTAATTAGCAATTAATTCATTTTGATTAATTTTCAGTTTACTTAATTACGAGTCAATTAATTGGCCGAAATTAATTAACGCGAAACGAGGTAAAATTCAATAAAGCATTCCTTTAATCGACACGATTGCCAATTCTGTTAAAAGACGTCACTGACGTTGCAAACATAATTGTATTTTCCATTTCAGTTTTTAGGTAATTAAAATTCATGTGAATGCCAAAAATAGTTAAGCATGGCCAATCGACCCTATAGTGAGGCAACTTTCACGAGTTACATGCATGCCATAGGCAATATGCGTGGGCGTATTATACGTTTTCTAGAATGTGCCTACACACGCGCAGTAGCCTGACACTTTAAGGGAGACACGGACACTTTCAGGTACCTAAAAGTGTCCGGCCGAACACTTTAAGGTGCTCGCACTATACATGTACAGCATGGGAATTCTGGGTAGGACCCTAAAAATTTTTAAAAAATGCCCCTTTTGGGCTAAAAACGATGGGTATACGTCAAAAACACAGTTTTTAGACGTTTCGGACAATGCTCGTTCTTTCTAGAACATATTAAAATTCGGAAAAAATCGAGAAAATTGAACGGAGTATAGTCAAAAAATGTGTATATGGAACGAAGCGCCGGAAATTTGAGACTTTTGAGCCAGCAATGAACTAAAAACTCTTAAAAAACCTCACTTTTTACCATCGATTTTTAAAAAATCGATAATTGGGAGGTCATCGCAGCTATTCGGGGGATCAGCAGTCATTCTGCGGAGGGTCAAAGCCCCCAACCACGTAAGAACACGTATGATTCGAAACCTCCTCGGAATTCGCAAATTTTCAAAAAAATTTGTAGTAAAGGTGCTGTTTTAAGCGTTTTAAGCTATCGGTTTGCTCAAAAGCGTTAAATTTAACGCCTTCTCTTCTTGTTTAAAAAGCACATGTGATCTCGGGGGTTGAAGTTTACCCCCCCCTCCCCCTCAGAAATGATTTTACCTCCCCCTCCCGACTTTTTCAGTATCTCAGAATTCACGATTTTCCGAAAATTCCAGACAGTTAGTAGAAAAGGTGTTATTTTGACTGATGTCAGCTTTTGCTCAAAAATGTCAAATTTTCGGCATAGTCATTTTCTGCTATATTTTCTTCAATTTCTTGGAATTTTTTGATTATTTTTTCAAATTTTTGTAATCTTGTCATACTCTAGAAAATAGGGCATCTTCGGCATCGCTGAAAAACGATTTTTTCATCGCGTGCCCGCCATTATCGAGCCGAAAAAGGTTTGAACCCCCAGAATTTTCATGTTGTGCATGTCTGTTAATAATTCCTTCAAAAGCTGGGAGTGATAGAAAAATGCGACTTCCAGCTTAAATCAGGAAAGAGCTTCAGGTTGCATGGGAATGAAACGCAGCATGTGAATTCGGAGAAGGAATGTGAAATTTTAAAGTGGCTTTTTTAGGCTCAAAAATGGTGGATACGCAGTAAAAACATCGTTTTTAGGCGTTCCTTACGAAGCTTTATTTTTCTAGAGCACAAAAACATTTAAAAAATTTTAAAGAAATCAAAAAATTTTGAATAAATTGAAGAAAACATCGTCAACAAATGCGTGAAAATTTAACGCATTAGCTCACAACGCTTAAATAGCACCTTTTCTACGAACTTTTTGGTTCAAAGGTTCATCGAAATTGGTTAATTGCACGCTTTACAACAACACCTTTTGTGATTGTTACTTTCTAATCAGATTATTTCTTACTTTGAATTTTTTGAATACGTAACTTTTTGAATTTTGTTAAATCTATTTTTTCTAACTTTTCTAGGTAATTGTCGTGCCTGTGGTAATTTATGACTAATAAAGGCACGACAATTATCTAGAAAAGTAAAAAAATAGATTCAACAAAATTCAAAAAGTAGCTATTTAAAAAAATTAATAGTAACAAATAAACTGATTAGAAAGTACCAATCACAAAAAGTGTTGTTGTAAAGCTTGTGATTAACCAATTTCAATGAAACTTAGAGGTTTACAATGTTATTGGACGTATTGTAAGCTGATAAGTTTGGACCATTATTAAGGAAGTTATGACTAGAAAACACTGGGGATAGTTAAGTGGGACACCCTATCATTGTCCGGTGAGCTTCATGGCTAATCGTAATTTCAGCAACTTTCTAATATGACGGGAGTTTAAATAACATCTGAAAATTTTGTTAGATCTCATGGTCTCATTCTTGATGCTCAGACGCTTACACAACCTAATCTAATAAGGAACTCATGCAATTTTAGAAATTTTAATTGCAAAGGCGCTCGTAAATTTTCTCTGATAATTTATTCAGATAGGTTTTGTCTTGTAGGAGGTGTTCTATGGACTTCATAGTGCGCTATTTTTATGTACACATGGCTAACACAAGTGTACACAACACATACCTTACCCATACCTTCAGAGATTATACCTAAGTAAGTAATGCCTAAGTTAGAGATAACAATAATTCGTCAGATCACAATAAAACACATGATGTGGTTTTGTGATCTTCTACACATCGGTGTATTAAAAATACATACTTGTCTCGGTGTTTGTTTTGTACTCGGCAAAGATTTTTCCCGATGTACAAAGACTTTTCGGACCGTCTTTGTACATGTACAAAGATTTCTGGGAAGAGAAAATTGCAAAAAAGGTCTGAAAATTGCAAAAATTTTCGGCGCTCCACGCCTGAATGAATAATAGTGTGTTCTATATATCTTTATAATGGCAGAAATTGCATTTCAAAAGGAAAAATGTCAAATTTTTCGGCGCTTTGCGCCACGATTCTTGGTGATTTTTGCTTCTAGAGACCCAGAAATTAGCTAAAATACACTACCGAAAGTCTAACAACTCTGTTTTTACCATCTAAAATCGTTACTGTACCATATTAAAGTACCCAAAAATTTGTGTTTACATGAGTAATTGTTCGTCCTATATATCTTTAAAATGGCAGAATTTGCATTTAGAATGGAAAAATGTCAAATTTTTCGACGCTTCGCGCCGTTTTGAGATAATTTTCAGTAATTTTTGACGTCAGAAACCCATAAATCAGCTAAAATACACCACCAAAGATCGAAAACCCTGTTTTAACAACATAAAAATCGCTACTGTACTGTATTATAGTACACAAAGATTTGCACGTACAAAATGTACGAAGACTTTTGGGGACCATCTTTGTACATGTGCAAACGGACCTTGCACAAAAAAATGACTTGTCTGTCCACATGTTTTATATGTAAATAAACACTTATCTTAT
The DNA here is from genome assembly GCA_036768485.1 of Mermis nigrescens. Taxonomy (NCBI): domain Eukaryota; kingdom Metazoa; phylum Nematoda; class Enoplea; order Mermithida; family Mermithidae; genus Mermis; species Mermis nigrescens. Next base: position 2,355,683 of record JAVLUZ010000154.1, on the reverse strand, counting down.
ATACATACATTACTTGTTATTGATGTTTAGGCCGCGCTGAATTTTGACAATTTTTGTAATGCTAAATTGCGTTTTAAGAAGGTGAAATCTCAAAATTTTCCGGTGCTTCGCGCCGAACTGATTTAATTTTATTTCTTGTTATTGATGCTTAAGCCGTGCCAAATTCGGACAATTGTTGTAATGCAAAATCGCGTTTCACAAAGGTTAAATTTTAAAATTTTCCAGTGCTTCGCGCCGAATTGATTTAATTTTCTCAATTGTTGTTGATGTTTAGGCCGCGCCGAATTCGGACAATTTTTGTAATGCGAAATTGCGTTCCAGAAAGATAAAAAGTAGAAATTTTTCGGCGCTTCGCGCCGAATTGATTTAATTTCATTACTTGTTATTGATGTTTAAGTTGCGCTGAATTTTGATAATTTTCATGCATTTCAAGCAGGATTTATATCTGAAATAAAAACGTACTATTTTACGACATGATATTGGGGAACTCTGTAAAAGTTTAATTTTTACACAATAAATTGCATAAAAAATAAGCATATTAAAGGCGGTGAATCTTACTAAAATAGTTTTTAAACACAATTGCTATGCATATTACCGCTTGCACTTTTTTTGACACCATACTAATTTTAACACACCATTTTTAATTAGAAAATCATGTTGCGAGAAATAGTGCAACTTCGCGTGAAATTATGGATGAATTTTGCGTGGAAGCAAGACTGCCTGCCATGTTAAAAATTTGATGCATAAATTTTTACACGCTGGAGTTATATATGTAGCGACCACTTTTCTGACTTATGCAACCAATCAAAAAATTGGGCTCCAGTACCAGCCGAGACTTCAAGGCTTGCCCAGCTATGGTTATATATATATATATATATATATATATATATATATATATATATATATATATATATATATATATATATATATATATATATATAACCCACATACAGAGGGTACCATGCACAGGTAATAATAACGCACACACGAAAAACGCTGGTTGTGTTTTCATCACCTTCCTTATAATTTGTTTTATACATAGTAGCAAGTTCGACTGAATAATATATAAAACTAGTGAATTAATGGCCGCCACTACTGGCTTACATGTGCCTGGGTGGGCAGGGATTCGGGGATAAACAAACACAATCCCAGACCAGTAGTCGACTACCCCATGGTTTTTGCTCGCACAAAGATTTTTTTGCAATCTTTGTACATCTACAAAGATGTTTTGGGCGAAAATTGGCGATTTTTAAGGCTTTGTATAAAAAATTTCTCGGTGTACAAAGACTTTTGGGACCATCTTTGTATATGTTCCAAAGGGTCTTGTACAAAACAAAAACAGTGACTCACCCCAAAAAAAATTATGTAGGGAGAGGGGTTAGAAAACAAAAAAAAGCTGTAATGAAAGGACTAACCATTTTCGAAAAATCGACCAGATATATTGAAAATTTTGACTGCTAGTCCCTGTTGCATAAAACTTTTTCATATGTAATACATAAGTACTGTGTTTATTGTTTATTTATTTTTTTTATTTTTTTTATTATACATAAGTGTTTATTGTCCAGAAAAATACACGAAATTTGATAAAACGCAAATACATGATAAATTTTACAAATAAATTTGTAAAATCAATGTTTCGGAGCTCTTTTTTGAACAAACAAATTTTGGTAGAAGAGACTATTTGATCAGGTAAGGAGTTCCAAATTTTTCGGTATCGTTGCGAAAAATCGTTGAGGTGAGCATTGGAACGGACAACTGGTAACGTAAGTTTACGACTGTTCACAGATCGAGTTGTGTCTGAACTAAAAATGAAGAATTCATTAGCATCAATACAAGATAAACCGTTAATAATTTGATACATGAGACAAAGACATATGTGAAGACGACGAAGTTCTAAAGAAGGTAGGTTAAGAAGCTTTAGGCGTTCAAGATAGGATAAATTGCTATTAAAACCAAAAAGACATTTAGTAAATTTACGCTGAACATTTTCAAGACGATTTATGTCATTTGCATAATATGGATTCCATACAGAAACAGCATACTCAAGCATGGGTCTTACATAAGTAGTATAGGCCATGACTAAAATATCTTTATCACGAGGAAGAAAAGCTTTGTGTATTAGAAAACAACGAGAAACAGCTTTTTTAATTATGTGATTTAAATGTTCCTTACAATTGAGATTGTGGGAAATATAAACAACCAGATCACGAACAGAACTAATATCATTTGGAATATTTATATTATTCAAAGAATAAAGTTTTTTGGATTATTTTTACCAAGATGTAAAACTGCACATGATAAAAAAAATAAAAATAATAAAAATTTTTGGATTATTTTTACCAAGATGGTAAACTGCACACAATAAAAAAACACATGAAAAAAACGTATTTTTCGTCCAAGAATAAATTTTGATTGCATCCCCAGTGAAAATGTGTCGAGATTTCGTTCGACGGCATGAAGATGTCAAATCATACTTAATGGGCATCGCTATGACAACACATAATAGATTAAACAATAAACAAATAGTTTTTGTGAATTACGAAAGAAAAGATAACAATAAAAATATTAATTCATTCTAGTGCGTTGCGCAGAAAAATTTTTAAATATTTTTTCTCTTTTTAAATGGTTTTAGTAAAAATTTAGTATTCTAAACTATGAAATTTTACAAAAACTTAAAAGCCCAAAGAGTTTCAAAAAAGTTACAAAGTTACTAAATACATTTTGTGTTACTAAATAGGTCCGAAATTTGGTATTCCTACGTTTAGTTGACACCTACCTTTTGTACACGCAGTGTTGCCAACCCAAATGTTCAAAAACCTCAAATCAATGGCCAAAAAAACCTCAAAAATTAAGGTAAAACCTCAAAATTTTGAAATGAATTCTATCCAGTGTACAATAAGGTTTACAGGCTTTGTAGCTATTTTCATTTAAGCTTAGCCCAAATTTATATGATTCTGCTTAAATGAATCTAATTTTATAGATTTTACTCAAATCAGGGTGGCAACCATAGGTGGGCAGCACCAAAATTCTGGAGGTGAAAAAATTTTCAAAGGTTAAAAATGGCCTTAAAAATGGTGGTATGGCGAAAAAAACACCATTTTTCGACGTTTCTCATCGAGCACTATCCAATGGCATCAAAAAATTGCCAGAAAAGCAAAAAAAAATTTTCTGGGGGGGGGGGTATTTCAACTTCTGGGGGGTGCATACCCCCAAACCCCCCACGCCCATGTGTAGTGGCCACTGGTTTCCTAAAATAAAATTCCAGAGGTTTCAAGGGTGATTTATGGACAATTTCCCGGTTTTTAATTATGCTTTAAACGCACACGATACACGCAGAAGTGTCATGATAAGAACATGAAAAAGGATAAGGCACAAGCAAATTTTAATCAACCAAATGCAAATACTACACGAAACGTTTTGGAACAATCATAATTTCTTTTTCAATGATGGTAACGAGTTGTCGATAGCAGTAAATAGTGGTAAAACAGGGTTTTCGACCTTTGGTAGTGTATTTCAGCTAATTTCTGGGTTTCTCATACCAAGAATTACTAAAAATTGACTCAAAACGGCGCGGAGCGCCGAAAAAATTTGGCATTTTTCCATTCTAAATGCAAATTCTGCCATTTTAAAGATATATAGGACCAGTGGCGAATCTAGGATTTTCCTAAAGGGGCGGTATCCACACCTGGGCGTGGGGGGTTTGGGGGGTATGCACCCCCCAGAAACCAAAATACCCCCCCCCAGAAATCAAAATACCCCCCAGAATTCAATTTTTGAAAATTTTTCTCGTTTTTTTCGCAATTTTTTGATGCCAATGGATAGTGCTTGATGAGAAACGTCGAAAAATGGTGTTTTTTATCGCCATACCACCACTTTTAAGGCCATTTTTCGACCTTCAAAAAAATCTTGCACCCCCCCACAGAATTTTCTTGCTGCCCACGTATGGCGGTATCCCAGCTTTTCCAGAAACAGTCAAAAATAGGTTCAAAACTTGACCTTTAAGCGCGAAATAGCCGTTATTCAGTGTTTTACATTGTATACTTTTACATAAAATCACTTGACGCAATATTTTTTCTGAAAATTTTAAAATGTTAGACAATTTCGTGCAAAAAAATCGGTAAATATCTTTGACTTTAACGAAAACGCCGAAGCATTTGTGAAATTAAGGCCGATAGACATCTAAAAGCATGATTTACTGCTTGATTTATTGTATTTATAGCATTTGATGCGAAACATCGAAATTTCTGATTGAATATAGATGAAAATTATGCAAAAATAGCTGTTAAAATTGTTTTGAAACCTGCATGAACAGAAAATGGCTTCAAGGCAGTGTTTTTGTGTACAAGGTTCGTTGTACATATACAAAGATGGTCCCTAAAAGTCTTTGTACATTTTGTACACACAAATTTTTGGGTACTATACTATGATATAGTATGGTAGCGACTTTAGTGTCGTAAAAACAGAGTTGTTCGACTTTTGGTAGTGTTTTTGGCTGATTCCTGGTTTTATGAGGGCAAAAATCATTAAGAATCGTCTTAAAGCGGCGCGAAGCCCGAAAAATTCGACATGTTTCCTTTCAAAATGCGATTTCTGCTATTATAAAGATGTATAGTACACACAAATACTCGCGCCGAAAATTTTTGCGAATTTCACACCTTTTTTGCAGATTTTGTCTCCCCGAAAATCTTTGTACATCAGGAAAAGTCTTTGCCCAATATAAAAAACATCCTTTCTTGTTGCCAAGAAAGTAAATAAATGTCATTAATGTGTATCATCCGACGCTTAGCGCCGGAAAAATTTGAGAATTTATGGTCACTGACGGCCAAAAATCATTGCAAATCGCTTATCCATTCTTTATCTCACCAAATATTTTTGGCCAATATGGGGTGTCAATATGACCACTAGAGCTGTACAACTCGTAAATTTTGCTACCCAGATGCCTAGAACATGGTGAGAATCAAATAGACACCCTCTTAAATAAAGGCCATTTTCTGTATAAAACCTATGCAGAACAGAAGATATAGATGCAAAATACGTTTTAGGTTGTATAAAGACTAAAAATCGAGCATTCAAACCGCGCGCTTTGGAATAAGTAGACTATAATCATAATTTTGAAATTTTTTGCGATTTTGGCTAAAAAAGCAAAGAGAGGGGAGTAAAGAAAAAATCATTCTCATATTTCATTCCAGGAGCACGTTCCCCCTATCCCCCTTGGATACGGGCCTGGTTACCCCTGTTGGATTATTGGACAAACAAGTCTATACCTACCTAGTCTATACAAACAATCAAACAGATTTTACTCCAGTGAAAGGAATTTATAGATTCTAAGCTGCGTATAATAAGTGCTTTAAATGATTAGAAAATCAAAGATAAATTTGTGATTCATAATTAATTATAATTACGTTTGGCACACCGTTCCGTAGTCAGGTCAAGTGCTTTACCAAATGCAACAACGCAAAAAAGAAATCCAGTTTACTTATAGGCTTTATTTATTTATTTTTTCAAATTAAGTTTTACATTACGAACATAGGTCTGACTAAAAAAAGAAGCGCAACACATGTTTAGTAGATAAAGATATGCAACGTAGGTAGGTATGCGAATTTAGAACGAATGTGTGTATGAACGTCATTCAATTGGAAATAAAAGCTAACGTTGACTTTAAAACAAATGACTAAATCCTGCGGGCGCGGGTGAAATCCGGAAATGGAAATGGAAAATGGAAAATGGGTAAAAGCCGGAAAATGGAAAATAGAAAAGTGGGTAAAAGCTGGAAATGGAAAATGGAAGATAGAAAATTTTCCATTTCCTTTATTTTCAACGGAAAATGGTTCATTTTCAAAATTTTCGGTCGTAAATGTCAAACTCATGTCGTTTTTCACAAAATTTCTCTATTTTTGAAGAAATTTCTGAAGCGTAATTAAAAATGTATAGGTCTACAAAAAATGGAGAAAACTGAAAATTGTTCATTTCTTCGTCTTTTCACTCCAAATTCTTTTCTTTTGAAAAAATTGACCTTCCAGATCCGAAAAAATCGTTATCCACTTCGACTACAATGATTTCGTCGCAGATGGAAAATCGCCGGAAAATGGAAAAATAGGGTAAAACCCGGAAATGGAAAATGGAAAATTTTCCATTTCCTTTTGACACACGAAGTGATGATCGAATCATATGATATATACGATTATTGTATTCTTAATTTTAATAAATCACGTATAACATTATTTTCTTCGGTAAAATACTTATACTACGCGAAAACGATTCTATATTTATTCATAGGTAACGTGTATTAATAATTATCTAAGTTTGTCACGCTATTACTTGTTTACAATGTATTAACTCTCGACCCAAGTTGTCCTTTTGGCCCAAATTATGATAATTCAAAGATGAGCATAAGCTGAGTTATGCTACCCCCGCACCTAGCACTCCATAGTACCATTTATGAAATATTAAACGGAAAATAAATTCGTATCTAATGTCCACATGACCTCAAAGTAAAAGAGACCAAAATATCTAAAATTAGCTAAAGGGCAGCTAGTTTCAAAGGAACTCCAATATTTATCAAAATATTGACTCATACTGACCACTGAAACGCCATAATATCACTCACACCCGACCGTCTGACCGCTTTAGCAAATACCTACCTGAAATCAAAGGGCCATAATAGACCATCAACAACAAGCTAATGATCCTAATAAGATGAACATATAGAAACAAGGAATATGGAAAATGAAAAACAAACAAACATGACCTGATTGATAAGAATCTACTCAGCTAAATAAGAGAGAGAAAAGATGGGGAGAGAGTTTGTGACGGGATCGTTGGCTTGGTCGACTTCGTTCATCGGTTCTTATTATATCGGTCTCTTCATATTGATTTGAAATTTGTGTAAACGATCAAGTTTTTTTTTGAATAATAAAGAACACAAGAATCAAGTTCGGCAATTTTCTAGCGTGACACTTTATTTTCAACGGAAAATGGTTCATTTTCAAAATTTTCGGTCGTAAATGACAAACTCATGTCGTTTTTCACCAAATTTCTCTATTTTTGAAGAAATTTCGAAGGCGTAATTAAAAATGGAAAAGTCTACAAAAAAATGGAAAGAACTGAAAATTGTTCATTTTTTCGTCTTTTCACTCAAAATTCTTCTCTTTTGAAAAAATTGACCTTCCAGATCCGAAAAAAAATCGTTATCCACTTCGACTACAACGATTTTGTCGCAGGTGGACAATCGCCGGAAAATGGGAAGATAGAGTAAAACCCGAAATTGAAAAATGGAAAATTTTCCATTTCCTCTATTTTCAACGGAAAATGGTTAATTTTCAAAATTTTCGGTCGTAAATGACAAACTCATGTCGTTTTTCACCAAATTTCTCTATTTTTGAAGAAATTTCGAAGGCGTAATTAAAAATGGAAAAGTCTACAAAAAAATGGAAAGAACTGAAAATTGTTCATTTTTTCGTCTTTTCACTCAAAATTCTTCTCTTTTGAAAAAATTGACCTTCCAGATCCGAAAAAAAATCGTTATCCACTTCGACTACAACGATTTTGTCGCAGGTGGACAATCGCCGGAAAATGGGAAGATAGAGTAAAACCCGAAATTGAAAAATGGAAAATTTTCCATTTCCTCTATTTTCAACGGAAAATGGTTAATTTTCAAAATTTTCGGTCGTAAATGACAAACTCATGTCGTTTTTCACCAAATTTCTCTATTTTTGAAGAAATTTCGAAGGCGTAATTAAAAATGGAAAAGTCTACAAAAAAATGGAAAGAACTGAAAATTGTTCATTTTTTCGTCTTTTCACTCAAAATTCTTCTCTTTTGAAAAAATTGACCTTCCAGATCCGAAAAAAAATCGTTATCCACTTCGACTACAACGATTTTGTCGCAGGTGGACAATCGCCGGAAAATGGGAAGATAGAGTAAAACCCGAAATTGAAAAATGGAAAATTTTCCATTTCCTCTATTTTCAACGGAAAATGGTTAATTTTCAAAATTTTCGGTCGTAAATGACAAACTCATGTCGTTTTTCACCAAATTTCTCTATTTTTGAAGAAATTTCGAAGGCGTAATTAAAAATGGAAAAGTCTACAAAAAAATGGAAAGAACTGAAAATTGTTCATTTTTTCGTCTTTTCACTCAAAATTCTTCTCTTTTGAAAAAATTGACCTTCCAGATCCGAAAAAAAATCGTTATCCACTTCGACTACAACGATTTTGTCGCAGGTGGACAATCGCCGGAAAATGGGAAGATAGAGTAAAACCCGAAATTGAAAAATGGAAAATTTTCCATTTCCTCTATTTTCAACGGAAAATGGTTAATTTTCAAAATTTTCGGTCGTAAATGACAAACTCATGTCGTTTTTCACCAAATTTCTCTATTTTTGAAGAAATTTCGAAGGCGTAATTAAAAATGGAAAAGTCTACAAAAAAATGGAAAGAACTGAAAATTGTTCATTTTTTCGTCTTTTCACTCAAAATTCTTCTCTTTTGAAAAAATTGACCTTCCAGATCCGAAAAAAAATCGTTATCCACTTCGACTACAACGATTTTGTCGCAGGTGGACAATCGCCGGAAAATGGGAAGATAGAGTAAAACCCGAAATTGAAAAATGGAAAATTTTCCATTTCCTCTATTTTCAACGGAAAATGGTTAATTTTCAAAATTTTCGGTCGTAAATGACAAACTCATGTCGTTTTTCACCAAATTTCTCTATTTTTGAAGAAATTTCGAAGGCGTAATTAAAAATGGAAAAGTCTACAAAAAAATGGAAAGAACTGAAAATTGTTCATTTTTTCGTCTTTTCACTCAAAATTCTTCTCTTTTGAAAAAATTGACCTTCCAGATCCGAAAAAAAATCGTTATCCACTTCGACTACAACGATTTTGTCGCAGGTGGACAATCGCCGGAAAATGGGAAGATAGAGTAAAACCCGAAATTGAAAAATGGAAAATTTTCCATTTCCTCTATTTTCAACGGAAAATGGTTAATTTTCAAAATTTTCGGTCGTAAATGACAAACTCATGTCGTTTTTCACCAAATTTCTCTATTTTTGAAGAAATTTCGAAGGCGTAATTAAAAATGGAAAAGTCTACAAAAAAATGGAAAGAACTGAAAATTGTTCATTTTTTCGTCTTTTCACTCAAAATTCTTCTCTTTTGAAAAAATTGACCTTCCAGATCCGAAAAAAAATCGTTATCCACTTCGACTACAACGATTTTGTCGCAGGTGGACAATCGCCGGAAAATGGGAAGATAGAGTAAAACCCGAAATTGAAAAATGGAAAATTTTCCATTTCCTCTATTTTCAACGGAAAATGGTTAATTTTCAAAATTTTCGGTCGTAAATGACAAACTCATGTCGTTTTTCACCAAATTTCTCTATTTTTGAAGAAATTTCGAAGGCGTAATTAAAAATGGAAAAGTCTACAAAAAAATGGAAAGAACTGAAAATTGTTCATTTTTTCGTCTTTTCACTCAAAATTCTTCTCTTTTGAAAAAATTGACCTTCCAGATCCGAAAAAAAATCGTTATCCACTTCGACTACAACGATTTTGTCGCAGGTGGACAATCGCCGGAAAATGGGAAGATAGAGTAAAACCCGAAATTGAAAAATGGAAAATTTTCCATTTCCTCTATTTTCAACGGAAAATGGTTAATTTTCAAAATTTTCGGTCGTAAATGACAAACTCATGTCGTTTTTCACCAAATTTCTCTATTTTTGAAGAAATTTCGAAGGCGTAATTAAAAATGGAAAAGTCTACAAAAAAATGGAAAGAACTGAAAATTGTTCATTTTTTCGTCTTTTCACTCAAAATTCTTCTCTTTTGAAAAAATTGACCTTCCAGATCCGAAAAAAAATCGTTATCCACTTCGACTACAACGATTTTGTCGCAGGTGGACAATCGCCGGAAAATGGGAAGATAGAGTAAAACCCGAAATTGAAAAATGGAAAATTTTCCATTTCCTCTATTTTCAACGGAAAATGGTTAATTTTCAAAATTTTCGGTCGTAAATGACAAACTCATGTCGTTTTTCACCAAATTTCTCTATTTTTGAAGAAATTTCGAAGGCGTAATTAAAAATGGAAAAGTCTACAAAAAAATGGAAAGAACTGAAAATTGTTCATTTTTTCGTCTTTTCACTCAAAATTCTTCTCTTTTGAAAAAATTGACCTTCCAGATCCGAAAAAAAATCGTTATCCACTTCGACTACAACGATTTTGTCGCAGGTGGACAATCGCCGGAAAATGGGAAGATAGAGTAAAACCCGAAATTGAAAAATGGAAAATTTTCCATTTCCTCTATTTTCAACGGAAAATGGTTAATTTTCAAAATTTTCGGTCGTAAATGACAAACTCATGTCGTTTTTCACCAAATTTCTCTATTTTTGAAGAAATTTCGAAGGCGTAATTAAAAATGGAAAAGTCTACAAAAAAATGGAAAGAACTGAAAATTGTTCATTTTTTCGTCTTTTCACTCAAAATTCTTCTCTTTTGAAAAAATTGACCTTCCAGATCCGAAAAAAAATCGTTATCCACTTCGACTACAACGATTTTGTCGCAGGTGGACAATCGCCGGAAAATGGGAAGATAGAGTAAAACCCGAAATTGAAAAATGGAAAATTTTCCATTTCCTCTATTTTCAACGGAAAATGGTTAATTTTCAAAATTTTCGGTCGTAAATGACAAACTCATGTCGTTTTTCACCAAATTTCTCTATTTTTGAAGAAATTTCGAAGGCGTAATTAAAAATGGAAAAGTCTACAAAAAAATGGAAAGAACTGAAAATTGTTCATTTTTTCGTCTTTTCACTCAAAATTCTTCTCTTTTGAAAAAATTGACCTTCCAGATCCGAAAAAAAATCGTTATCCACTTCGACTACAACGATTTTGTCGCAGGTGGACAATCGCCGGAAAATGGGAAGATAGAGTAAAACCCGAAATTGAAAAATGGAAAATTTTCCATTTCCTCTATTTTCAACGGAAAATGGTTAATTTTCAAAATTTTCGGTCGTAAATGACAAACTCATGTCGTTTTTCACCAAATTTCTCTATTTTTGAAGAAATTTCGAAGGCGTAATTAAAAATGGAAAAGTCTACAAAAAAATGGAAAGAACTGAAAATTGTTCATTTTTTCGTCTTTTCACTCAAAATTCTTCTCTTTTGAAAAAATTGACCTTCCAGATCCGAAAAAAAATCGTTATCCACTTCGACTACAACGATTTTGTCGCAGGTGGACAATCGCCGGAAAATGGGAAGATAGAGTAAAACCCGAAATTGAAAAATGGAAAATTTTCCATTTCCTCTATTTTCAACGGAAAATGGTTAATTTTCAAAATTTTCGGTCGTAAATGACAAACTCATGTCGTTTTTCACCAAATTTCTCTATTTTTGAAGAAATTTCGAAGGCGTAATTAAAAATGGAAAAGTCTACAAAAAAATGGAAAGAACTGAAAATTGTTCATTTTTTCGTCTTTTCACTCAAAATTCTTCTCTTTTGAAAAAATTGACCTTCCAGATCCGAAAAAAAATCGTTATCCACTTCGACTACAACGATTTTGTCGCAGGTGGACAATCGCCGGAAAATGGGAAGATAGAGTAAAACCCGAAATTGAAAAATGGAAAATTTTCCATTTCCTCTATTTTCAACGGAAAATGGTTAATTTTCAAAATTTTCGGTCGTAAATGACAAACTCATGTCGTTTTTCACCAAATTTCTCTATTTTTGAAGAAATTTCGAAGGCGTAATTAAAAATGGAAAAGTCTACAAAAAAATGGAAAGAACTGAAAATTGTTCATTTTTTCGTCTTTTCACTCAAAATTCTTCTCTTTTGAAAAAATTGACCTTCCAGATCCGAAAAAAAATCGTTATCCACTTCGACTACAACGATTTTGTCGCAGGTGGACAATCGCCGGAAAATGGGAAGATAGAGTAAAACCCGAAATTGAAAAATGGAAAATTTTCCATTTCCTCTATTTTCAACGGAAAATGGTTAATTTTCAAAATTTTCGGTCGTAAATGACAAACTCATGTCGTTTTTCACCAAATTTCTCTATTTTTGAAGAAATTTCGAAGGCGTAATTAAAAATGGAAAAGTCTACAAAAAAATGGAAAGAACTGAAAATTGTTCATTTTTTCGTCTTTTCACTCAAAATTCTTCTCTTTTGAAAAAATTGACCTTCCAGATCCGAAAAAAAATCGTTATCCACTTCGACTACAACGATTTTGTCGCAGGTGGACAATCGCCGGAAAATGGGAAGATAGAGTAAAACCCGAAATTGAAAAATGGAAAATTTTCCATTTCCTCTATTTTCAACGGAAAATGGTTAATTTTCAAAATTTTCGGTCGTAAATGACAAACTCATGTCGTTTTTCACCAAATTTCTCTATTTTTGAAGAAATTTCGAAGGCGTAATTAAAAATGGAAAAGTCTACAAAAAAATGGAAAGAACTGAAAATTGTTCATTTTTTCGTCTTTTCACTCAAAATTCTTCTCTTTTGAAAAAATTGACCTTCCAGATCCGAAAAAAAATCGTTATCCACTTCGACTACAACGATTTTGTCGCAGGTGGACAATCGCCGGAAAATGGGAAGATAGAGTAAAACCCGAAATTGAAAAATGGAAAATTTTCCATTTCCTCTATTTTCAACGGAAAATGGTTAATTTTCAAAATTTTCGGTCGTAAATGACAAACTCATGTCGTTTTTCACCAAATTTCTCTATTTTTGAAGAAATTTCGAAGGCGTAATTAAAAATGGAAAAGTCTACAAAAAAATGGAAAGAACTGAAAATTGTTCATTTTTTCGTCTTTTCACTCAAAATTCTTCTCTTTTGAAAAAATTGACCTTCCAGATCCGAAAAAAAATCGTTATCCACTTCGACTACAACGATTTTGTCGCAGGTGGACAATCGCCGGAAAATGGGAAGATAGAGTAAAACCCGAAATTGAAAAATGGAAAATTTTCCATTTCCTCTATTTTCAACGGAAAATGGTTAATTTTCAAAATTTTCGGTCGTAAATGACAAACTCATGTCGTTTTTCACCAAATTTCTCTATTTTTGAAGAAATTTCGAAGGCGTAATTAAAAATGGAAAAGTCTACAAAAAAATGGAAAGAACTGAAAATTGTTCATTTTTTCGTCTTTTCACTCAAAATTCTTCTCTTTTGAAAAAATTGACCTTCCAGATCCGAAAAAAAATCGTTATCCACTTCGACTACAACGATTTTGTCGCAGGTGGACAATCGCCGGAAAATGGGAAGATAGAGTAAAACCCGAAATTGAAAAATGGAAAATTTTCCATTTCCTCTATTTTCAACGGAAAATGGTTAATTTTCAAAATTTTCGGTCGTAAATGACAAACTCATGTCGTTTTTCACCAAATTTCTCTATTTTTGAAGAAATTTCGAAGGCGTAATTAAAAATGGAAAAGTCTACAAAAAAATGGAAAGAACTGAAAATTGTTCATTTTTTCGTCTTTTCACTCAAAATTCTTCTCTTTTGAAAAAATTGACCTTCCAGATCCGAAAAAAAATCGTTATCCACTTCGACTACAACGATTTTGTCGCAGGTGGACAATCGCCGGAAAATGGGAAGATAGAGTAAAACCCGAAATTGAAAAATGGAAAATTTTCCATTTCCTCTATTTTCAACGGAAAATGGTTAATTTTCAAAATTTTCGGTCGTAAATGACAAACTCATGTCGTTTTTCACCAAATTTCTCTATTTTTGAAGAAATTTCGAAGGCGTAATTAAAAATGGAAAAGTCTACAAAAAAATGGAAAGAACTGAAAATTGTTCATTTTTTCGTCTTTTCACTCAAAATTCTTCTCTTTTGAAAAAATTGACCTTCCAGATCCGAAAAAAAATCGTTATCCACTTCGACTACAACGATTTTGTCGCAGGTGGACAATCGCCGGAAAATGGGAAGATAGAGTAAAACCCGAAATTGAAAAATGGAAAATTTTCCATTTCCTCTATTTTCAACGGAAAATGGTTAATTTTCAAAATTTTCGGTCGTAAATGACAAACTCATGTCGTTTTTCACCAAATTTCTCTATTTTTGAAGAAATTTCGAAGGCGTAATTAAAAATGGAAAAGTCTACAAAAAAATGGAAAGAACTGAAAATTGTTCATTTTTTCGTCTTTTCACTCAAAATTCTTCTCTTTTGAAAAAATTGACCTTCCAGATCCGAAAAAAAATCGTTATCCACTTCGACTACAACGATTTTGTCGCAGGTGGACAATCGCCGGAAAATGGGAAGATAGAGTAAAACCCGAAATTGAAAAATGGAAAATTTTCCATTTCCTCTATTTTCAACGGAAAATGGTTAATTTTCAAAATTTTCGGTCGTAAATGACAAACTCATGTCGTTTTTCACCAAATTTCTCTATTTTTGAAGAAATTTCGAAGGCGTAATTAAAAATGGAAAAGTCTACAAAAAAATGGAAAGAACTGAAAATTGTTCATTTTTTCGTCTTTTCACTCAAAATTCTTCTCTTTTGAAAAAATTGACCTTCCAGATCCGAAAAAAAATCGTTATCCACTTCGACTACAACGATTTTGTCGCAGGTGGACAATCGCCGGAAAATGGGAAGATAGAGTAAAACCCGAAATTGAAAAATGGAAAATTTTCCATTTCCTCTATTTTCAACGGAAAATGGTTAATTTTCAAAATTTTCGGTCGTAAATGACAAACTCATGTCGTTTTTCACCAAATTTCTCTATTTTTGAAGAAATTTCGAAGGCGTAATTAAAAATGGAAAAGTCTACAAAAAAATGGAAAGAACTGAAAATTGTTCATTTTTTCGTCTTTTCACTCAAAATTCTTCTCTTTTGAAAAAATTGACCTTCCAGATCCGAAAAAAAATCGTTATCCACTTCGACTACAACGATTTTGTCGCAGGTGGACAATCGCCGGAAAATGGGAAGATAGAGTAAAACCCGAAATTGAAAAATGGAAAATTTTCCATTTCCTCTATTTTCAACGGAAAATGGTTAATTTTCAAAATTTTCGGTCGTAAATGACAAACTCATGTCGTTTTTCACCAAATTTCTCTATTTTTGAAGAAATTTCGAAGGCGTAATTAAAAATGGAAAAGTCTACAAAAAAATGGAAAGAACTGAAAATTGTTCATTTTTTCGTCTTTTCACTCAAAATTCTTCTCTTTTGAAAAAATTGACCTTCCAGATCCGAAAAAAAATCGTTATCCACTTCGACTACAACGATTTTGTCGCAGGTGGACAATCGCCGGAAAATGGGAAGATAGAGTAAAACCCGAAATTGAAAAATGGAAAATTTTCCATTTCCTCTATTTTCAACGGAAAATGGTTAATTTTCAAAATTTTCGGTCGTAAATGACAAACTCATGTCGTTTTTCACCAAATTTCTCTATTTTTGAAGAAATTTCGAAGGCGTAATTAAAAATGGAAAAGTCTACAAAAAAATGGAAAGAACTGAAAATTGTTCATTTTTTCGTCTTTTCACTCAAAATTCTTCTCTTTTGAAAAAATTGACCTTCCAGATCCGAAAAAAAATCGTTATCCACTTCGACTACAACGATTTTGTCGCAGGTGGACAATCGCCGGAAAATGGGAAGATAGAGTAAAACCCGAAATTGAAAAATGGAAAATTTTCCATTTCCTCTATTTTCAACGGAAAATGGTTAATTTTCAAAATTTTCGGTCGTAAATGACAAACTCATGTCGTTTTTCACCAAATTTCTCTATTTTTGAAGAAATTTCGAAGGCGTAATTAAAAATGGAAAAGTCTACAAAAAAATGGAAAGAACTGAAAATTGTTCATTTTTTCGTCTTTTCACTCAAAATTCTTCTCTTTTGAAAAAATTGACCTTCCAGATCCGAAAAAAAATCGTTATCCACTTCGACTACAACGATTTTGTCGCAGGTGGACAATCGCCGGAAAATGGGAAGATAGAGTAAAACCCGAAATTGAAAAATGGAAAATTTTCCATTTCCTCTATTTTCAACGGAAAATGGTTAATTTTCAAAATTTTCGGTCGTAAATGACAAACTCATGTCGTTTTTCACCAAATTTCTCTATTTTTGAAGAAATTTCGAAGGCGTAATTAAAAATGGAAAAGTCTACAAAAAAATGGAAAGAACTGAAAATTGTTCATTTTTTCGTCTTTTCACTCAAAATTCTTCTCTTTTGAAAAAATTGACCTTCCAGATCCGAAAAAAAATCGTTATCCACTTCGACTACAACGATTTTGTCGCAGGTGGACAATCGCCGGAAAATGGGAAGATAGAGTAAAACCCGAAATTGAAAAATGGAAAATTTTCCATTTCCTCTATTTTCAACGGAAAATGGTTAATTTTCAAAATTTTCGGTCGTAAATGACAAACTCATGTCGTTTTTCACCAAATTTCTCTATTTTTGAAGAAATTTCGAAGGCGTAATTAAAAATGGAAAAGTCTACAAAAAAATGGAAAGAACTGAAAATTGTTCATTTTTTCGTCTTTTCACTCAAAATTCTTCTCTTTTGAAAAAATTGACCTTCCAGATCCGAAAAAAAATCGTTATCCACTTCGACTACAACGATTTTGTCGCAGGTGGACAATCGCCGGAAAATGGGAAGATAGAGTAAAACCCGAAATTGAAAAATGGAAAATTTTCCATTTCCTCTATTTTCAACGGAAAATGGTTAATTTTCAAAATTTTCGGTCGTAAATGACAAACTCATGTCGTTTTTCACCAAATTTCTCTATTTTTGAAGAAATTTCGAAGGCGTAATTAAAAATGGAAAAGTCTACAAAAAAATGGAAAGAACTGAAAATTGTTCATTTTTTCGTCTTTTCACTCAAAATTCTTCTCTTTTGAAAAAATTGACCTTCCAGATCCGAAAAAAAATCGTTATCCACTTCGACTACAACGATTTTGTCGCAGGTGGACAATCGCCGGAAAATGGGAAGATAGAGTAAAACCCGAAATTGAAAAATGGAAAATTTTCCATTTCCTCTATTTTCAACGGAAAATGGTTAATTTTCAAAATTTTCGGTCGTAAATGACAAACTCATGTCGTTTTTCACCAAATTTCTCTATTTTTGAAGAAATTTCGAAGGCGTAATTAAAAATGGAAAAGTCTACAAAAAAATGGAAAGAACTGAAAATTGTTCATTTTTTCGTCTTTTCACTCAAAATTCTTCTCTTTTGAAAAAATTGACCTTCCAGATCCGAAAAAAAATCGTTATCCACTTCGACTACAACGATTTTGTCGCAGGTGGACAATCGCCGGAAAATGGGAAGATAGAGTAAAACCCGAAATTGAAAAATGGAAAATTTTCCATTTCCTCTATTTTCAACGGAAAATGGTTAATTTTCAAAATTTTCGGTCGTAAATGACAAACTCATGTCGTTTTTCACCAAATTTCTCTATTTTTGAAGAAATTTCGAAGGCGTAATTAAAAATGGAAAAGTCTACAAAAAAATGGAAAGAACTGAAAATTGTTCATTTTTTCGTCTTTTCACTCAAAATTCTTCTCTTTTGAAAAAATTGACCTTCCAGATCCGAAAAAAAATCGTTATCCACTTCGACTACAACGATTTTGTCGCAGGTGGACAATCGCCGGAAAATGGGAAGATAGAGTAAAACCCGAAATTGAAAAATGGAAAATTTTCCATTTCCTCTATTTTCAACGGAAAATGGTTAATTTTCAAAATTTTCGGTCGTAAATGACAAACTCATGTCGTTTTTCACCAAATTTCTCTATTTTTGAAGAAATTTCGAAGGCGTAATTAAAAATGGAAAAGTCTACAAAAAAATGGAAAGAACTGAAAATTGTTCATTTTTTCGTCTTTTCACTCAAAATTCTTCTCTTTTGAAAAAATTGACCTTCCAGATCCGAAAAAAAATCGTTATCCACTTCGACTACAACGATTTTGTCGCAGGTGGACAATCGCCGGAAAATGGGAAGATAGAGTAAAACCCGAAATTGAAAAATGGAAAATTTTCCATTTCCTCTATTTTCAACGGAAAATGGTTAATTTTCAAAATTTTCGGTCGTAAATGACAAACTCATGTCGTTTTTCACCAAATTTCTCTATTTTTGAAGAAATTTCGAAGGCGTAATTAAAAATGGAAAAGTCTACAAAAAAATGGAAAGAACTGAAAATTGTTCATTTTTTCGTCTTTTCACTCAAAATTCTTCTCTTTTGAAAAAATTGACCTTCCAGATCCGAAAAAAAATCGTTATCCACTTCGACTACAACGATTTTGTCGCAGGTGGACAATCGCCGGAAAATGGGAAGATAGAGTAAAACCCGAAATTGAAAAATGGAAAATTTTCCATTTCCTCTATTTTCAACGGAAAATGGTTAATTTTCAAAATTTTCGGTCGTAAATGACAAACTCATGTCGTTTTTCACCAAATTTCTCTATTTTTGAAGAAATTTCGAAGGCGTAATTAAAAATGGAAAAGTCTACAAAAAAATGGAAAGAACTGAAAATTGTTCATTTTTTCGTCTTTTCACTCAAAATTCTTCTCTTTTGAAAAAATTGACCTTCCAGATCCGAAAAAAAATCGTTATCCACTTCGACTACAACGATTTTGTCGCAGGTGGACAATCGCCGGAAAATGGGAAGATAGAGTAAAACCCGAAATTGAAAAATGGAAAATTTTCCATTTCCTCTATTTTCAACGGAAAATGGTTAATTTTCAAAATTTTCGGTCGTAAATGACAAACTCATGTCGTTTTTCACCAAATTTCTCTATTTTTGAAGAAATTTCGAAGGCGTAATTAAAAATGGAAAAGTCTACAAAAAAATGGAAAGAACTGAAAATTGTTCATTTTTTCGTCTTTTCACTCAAAATTCTTCTCTTTTGAAAAAATTGACCTTCCAGATCCGAAAAAAAATCGTTATCCACTTCGACTACAACGATTTTGTCGCAGGTGGACAATCGCCGGAAAATGGGAAGATAGAGTAAAACCCGAAATTGAAAAATGGAAAATTTTCCATTTCCTCTATTTTCAACGGAAAATGGTTAATTTTCAAAATTTTCGGTCGTAAATGACAAACTCATGTCGTTTTTCACCAAATTTCTCTATTTTTGAAGAAATTTCGAAGGCGTAATTAAAAATGGAAAAGTCTACAAAAAAATGGAAAGAACTGAAAATTGTTCATTTTTTCGTCTTTTCACTCAAAATTCTTCTCTTTTGAAAAAATTGACCTTCCAGATCCGAAAAAAAATCGTTATCCACTTCGACTACAACGATTTTGTCGCAGGTGGACAATCGCCGGAAAATGGGAAGATAGAGTAAAACCCGAAATTGAAAAATGGAAAATTTTCCATTTCCTCTATTTTCAACGGAAAATGGTTAATTTTCAAAATTTTCGGTCGTAAATGACAAACTCATGTCGTTTTTCACCAAATTTCTCTATTTTTGAAGAAATTTCGAAGGCGTAATTAAAAATGGAAAAGTCTACAAAAAAATGGAAAGAACTGAAAATTGTTCATTTTTTCGTCTTTTCACTCAAAATTCTTCTCTTTTGAAAAAATTGACCTTCCAGATCCGAAAAAAAATCGTTATCCACTTCGACTACAACGATTTTGTCGCAGGTGGACAATCGCCGGAAAATGGGAAGATAGAGTAAAACCCGAAATTGAAAAATGGAAAATTTTCCATTTCCTCTATTTTCAACGGAAAATGGTTAATTTTCAAAATTTTCGGTCGTAAATGACAAACTCATGTCGTTTTTCACCAAATTTCTCTATTTTTGAAGAAATTTCGAAGGCGTAATTAAAAATGGAAAAGTCTACAAAAAAATGGAAAGAACTGAAAATTGTTCATTTTTTCGTCTTTTCACTCAAAATTCTTCTCTTTTGAAAAAATTGACCTTCCAGATCCGAAAAAAAATCGTTATCCACTTCGACTACAACGATTTTGTCGCAGGTGGACAATCGCCGGAAAATGGGAAGATAGAGTAAAACCCGAAATTGAAAAATGGAAAATTTTCCATTTCCTCTATTTTCAACGGAAAATGGTTAATTTTCAAAATTTTCGGTCGTAAATGACAAACTCATGTCGTTTTTCACCAAATTTCTCTATTTTTGAAGAAATTTCGAAGGCGTAATTAAAAATGGAAAAGTCTACAAAAAAATGGAAAGAACTGAAAATTGTTCATTTTTTCGTCTTTTCACTCAAAATTCTTCTCTTTTGAAAAAATTGACCTTCCAGATCCGAAAAAAAATCGTTATCCACTTCGACTACAACGATTTTGTCGCAGGTGGACAATCGCCGGAAAATGGGAAGATAGAGTAAAACCCGAAATTGAAAAATGGAAAATTTTCCATTTCCTCTATTTTCAACGGAAAATGGTTAATTTTCAAAATTTTCGGTCGTAAATGACAAACTCATGTCGTTTTTCACCAAATTTCTCTATTTTTGAAGAAATTTCGAAGGCGTAATTAAAAATGGAAAAGTCTACAAAAAAATGGAAAGAACTGAAAATTGTTCATTTTTTCGTCTTTTCACTCAAAATTCTTCTCTTTTGAAAAAATTGACCTTCCAGATCCGAAAAAAAATCGTTATCCACTTCGACTACAACGATTTTGTCGCAGGTGGACAATCGCCGGAAAATGGGAAGATAGAGTAAAACCCGAAATTGAAAAATGGAAAATTTTCCATTTCCTCTATTTTCAACGGAAAATGGTTAATTTTCAAAATTTTCGGTCGTAAATGACAAACTCATGTCGTTTTTCACCAAATTTCTCTATTTTTGAAGAAATTTCGAAGGCGTAATTAAAAATGGAAAAGTCTACAAAAAAATGGAAAGAACTGAAAATTGTTCATTTTTTCGTCTTTTCACTCAAAATTCTTCTCTTTTGAAAAAATTGACCTTCCAGATCCGAAAAAAAATCGTTATCCACTTCGACTACAACGATTTTGTCGCAGGTGGACAATCGCCGGAAAATGGGAAGATAGAGTAAAACCCGAAATTGAAAAATGGAAAATTTTCCATTTCCTCTATTTTCAACGGAAAATGGTTAATTTTCAAAATTTTCGGTCGTAAATGACAAACTCATGTCGTTTTTCACCAAATTTCTCTATTTTTGAAGAAATTTCGAAGGCGTAATTAAAAATGGAAAAGTCTACAAAAAAATGGAAAGAACTGAAAATTGTTCATTTTTTCGTCTTTTCACTCAAAATTCTTCTCTTTTGAAAAAATTGACCTTCCAGATCCGAAAAAAAATCGTTATCCACTTCGACTACAACGATTTTGTCGCAGGTGGACAATCGCCGGAAAATGGGAAGATAGAGTAAAACCCGAAATTGAAAAATGGAAAATTTTCCATTTCCTCTATTTTCAACGGAAAATGGTTAATTTTCAAAATTTTCGGTCGTAAATGACAAACTCATGTCGTTTTTCACCAAATTTCTCTATTTTTGAAGAAATTTCGAAGGCGTAATTAAAAATGGAAAAGTCTACAAAAAAATGGAAAGAACTGAAAATTGTTCATTTTTTCGTCTTTTCACTCAAAATTCTTCTCTTTTGAAAAAATTGACCTTCCAGATCCGAAAAAAAATCGTTATCCACTTCGACTACAACGATTTTGTCGCAGGTGGACAATCGCCGGAAAATGGGAAGATAGAGTAAAACCCGAAATTGAAAAATGGAAAATTTTCCATTTCCTCTATTTTCAACGGAAAATGGTTAATTTTCAAAATTTTCGGTCGTAAATGACAAACTCATGTCGTTTTTCACCAAATTTCTCTATTTTTGAAGAAATTTCGAAGGCGTAATTAAAAATGGAAAAGTCTACAAAAAAATGGAAAGAACTGAAAATTGTTCATTTTTTCGTCTTTTCACTCAAAATTCTTCTCTTTTGAAAAAATTGACCTTCCAGATCCGAAAAAAAATCGTTATCCACTTCGACTACAACGATTTTGTCGCAGGTGGACAATCGCCGGAAAATGGGAAGATAGAGTAAAACCCGAAATTGAAAAATGGAAAATTTTCCATTTCCTCTATTTTCAACGGAAAATGGTTAATTTTCAAAATTTTCGGTCGTAAATGACAAACTCATGTCGTTTTTCACCAAATTTCTCTATTTTTGAAGAAATTTCGAAGGCGTAATTAAAAATGGAAAAGTCTACAAAAAAATGGAAAGAACTGAAAATTGTTCATTTTTTCGTCTTTTCACTCAAAATTCTTCTCTTTTGAAAAAATTGACCTTCCAGATCCGAAAAAAAATCGTTATCCACTTCGACTACAACGATTTTGTCGCAGGTGGACAATCGCCGGAAAATGGGAAGATAGAGTAAAACCCGAAATTGAAAAATGGAAAATTTTCCATTTCCTCTATTTTCAACGGAAAATGGTTAATTTTCAAAATTTTCGGTCGTAAATGACAAACTCATGTCGTTTTTCACCAAATTTCTCTATTTTTGAAGAAATTTCGAAGGCGTAATTAAAAATGGAAAAGTCTACAAAAAATGGAAAGAACTGAAAATTGTTCATTTTTTCGTCTTTTCACTCAAAATTCTTCTCTTTTGAAAAAATTGACCTTCCAGATCCGAAAAAAAATCGTTATCCACTTCGACTACAACGATTTTGTCGCAGGTGGACAATCGCCGGAAAATGGGAAGATAGAGTAAAACCCGAAATTGAAAAATGGAAAATTTTCCATTTCCTCTATTTTCAACGGAAAATGGTTAATTTTCAAAATTTTCGGTCGTAAATGACAAACTCATGTCGTTTTTCACCAAATTTCTCTATTTTTGAAGAAATTTCGAAGGCGTAATTAAAAATGGAAAAGTCTACAAAAAATGGAAAGAACTGAAAATTGTTCATTTTTTCGTCTTTTCACTCAAAATTCTTCTCTTTTGAAAAAATTGACCTTCCAGATCCGAAAAAAAATCGTTATCCACTTCGACTACAACGATTTTGTCGCAGGTGGACAATCGCCGGAAAATGGGAAGATAGAGTAAAACCCGAAATTGAAAAATGGAAAATTTTCCATTTCCTCTATTTTCAACGGAAAATGGTTAATTTTCAAAATTTTCGGTCGTAAATGACAAACTCATGTCGTTTTTCACCAAATTTCTCTATTTTTGAAGAAATTTCGAAGGCGTAATTAAAAATGGAAAAGTCTACAAAAAATGGAAAGAACTGAAAATTGTTCATTTTTTCGTCTTTTCACTCAAAATTCTTCTCTTTTGAAAAAATTGACCTTCCAGATCCGAAAAAAAATCGTTATCCACTTCGACTACAACGATTTTGTCGCAGGTGGACAATCGCCGGAAAATGGGAAGATAGAGTAAAACCCGAAATTGAAAAATGGAAAATTTTCCATTTCCTCTATTTTCAACGGAAAATGGTTAATTTTCAAAATTTTCGGTCGTAAATGACAAACTCATGTCGTTTTTCACCAAATTTCTCTATTTTTGAAGAAATTTCGAAGGCGTAATTAAAAATGGAAAAGTCTACAAAAAATGGAAAGAACTGAAAATTGTTCATTTTTTCGTCTTTTCACTCAAAATTCTTCTCTTTTGAAAAAATTGACCTTCCAGATCCGAAAAAAAATCGTTATCCACTTCGACTACAACGATTTTGTCGCAGGTGGACAATCGCCGGAAAATGGGAAGATAGAGTAAAACCCGAAATTGAAAAATGGAAAATTTTCCATTTCCTCTATTTTCAACGGAAAATGGTTAATTTTCAAAATTTTCGGTCGTAAATGACAAACTCATGTCGTTTTTCACCAAATTTCTCTATTTTTGAAGAAATTTCGAAGGCGTAATTAAAAATGGAAAAGTCTACAAAAAATGGAAAGAACTGAAAATTGTTCATTTTTTCGTCTTTTCACTCAAAATTCTTCTCTTTTGAAAAAATTGACCTTCCAGATCCGAAAAAAAATCGTTATCCACTTCGACTACAACGATTTTGTCGCAGGTGGACAATCGCCGGAAAATGGGAAGATAGAGTAAAACCCGAAATTGAAAAATGGAAAATTTTCCATTTCCTCTATTTTCAACGGAAAATGGTTAATTTTCAAAATTTTCGGTCGTAAATGACAAACTCATGTCGTTTTTCACCAAATTTCTCTATTTTTGAAGAAATTTCGAAGGCGTAATTAAAAATGGAAAAGTCTACAAAAAATGGAAAGAACTGAAAATTGTTCATTTTTTCGTCTTTTCACTCAAAATTCTTCTCTTTTGAAAAAATTGACCTTCCAGATCCGAAAAAAAATCGTTATCCACTTCGACTACAACGATTTTGTCGCAGGTGGACAATCGCCGGAAAATGGGAAGATAGAGTAAAACCCGAAATTGAAAAATGGAAAATTTTCCATTTCCTCTATTTTCAACGGAAAATGGTTAATTTTCAAAATTTTCGGTCGTAAATGACAAACTCATGTCGTTTTTCACCAAATTTCTCTATTTTTGAAGAAATTTCGAAGGCGTAATTAAAAATGGAAAAGTCTACAAAAAATGGAAAGAACTGAAAATTGTTCATTTTTTCGTCTTTTCACTCAAAATTCTTCTCTTTTGAAAAAATTGACCTTCCAGATCCGAAAAAAAATCGTTATCCACTTCGACTACAACGATTTTGTCGCAGGTGGACAATCGCCGGAAAATGGGAAGATAGAGTAAAACCCGAAATTGAAAAATGGAAAATTTTCCATTTCCTCTATTTTCAACGGAAAATGGTTAATTTTCAAAATTTTCGGTCGTAAATGACAAACTCATGTCGTTTTTCACCAAATTTCTCTATTTTTGAAGAAATTTCGAAGGCGTAATTAAAAATGGAAAAGTCTACAAAAAATGGAAAGAACTGAAAATTGTTCATTTTTTCGTCTTTTCACTCAAAATTCTTCTCTTTTGAAAAAATTGACCTTCCAGATCCGAAAAAAAATCGTTATCCACTTCGACTACAACGATTTTGTCGCAGGTGGACAATCGCCGGAAAATGGGAAGATAGAGTAAAACCCGAAATTGAAAAATGGAAAATTTTCCATTTCCTCTATTTTCAACGGAAAATGGTTAATTTTCAAAATTTTCGGTCGTAAATGACAAACTCATGTCGTTTTTCACCAAATTTCTCTATTTTTGAAGAAATTTCGAAGGCGTAATTAAAAATGGAAAAGTCTACAAAAAAATGGAAAGAACTGAAAATTGTTCATTTTTTCGTCTTTTCACTCAAAATTCTTCTCTTTTTGAAAAAATTGACCTTCCAGATCCGAAAAAAAATCGTTATCCACTTCGACTACAACGATTTTGTCGCAGGTGGACAATCGCCGGAAAATGGGAAGATAGAGTAAAACCCGAAATTGAAAAATGGAAAATTTTCCATTTCCTCTATTTTCAACGGAAAATGGTTAATTTTCAAAATTTTCGGTCGTAAATGACAAACTCATGTCGTTTTTCACCAAATTTCTCTATTTTTGAAGAAATTTCGAAGGCGTAATTAAAAATGGAAAAGTCTACAAAAAATGGAAAGAACTGAAAATTGTTCATTTTTCGTCTTTTCACTCAAAATTCTTCTCTTTTGAAAAAATTGACCTTCCAGATCCGAAAAAAAATCGTTATCCACTTCGACTACAACGATTTTGTCGCAGGTGGACAATCGCCGGAAAATGGGAAGATAGAGTAAAACCCGAAATTGAAAAATGGAAAATTTTCCATTTCCTCTATTTTCAACGGAAAATGGTTAATTTTCAAAATTTTCGGTCGTAAATGACAAACTCATGTCGTTTTTCACCAAATTTCTCTATTTTTGAAGAAATTTCGAAGGCGTAATTAAAAATGGAAAAGTCTACAAAAAATGGAAAGAACTGAAAATTGTTCATTTTTTCGTCTTTTCACTCAAAATTCTTCTCTTTTGAAAAAATTGACCTTCCAGATCCGAAAAAAAAATCGTTATCCACTGACTACAACGATTTTGTCGCAGGTGGGACAAATCGCCGGAAAATGTGGAAGATAGAGTAAAACCCGAAAATTGAAAATGGAAAATTTTCCATTTCCCTATTTTCAACGGAAAAATGGTTAATTTTCAAAAATTTTCGGTCGTAAATGACAAACTCATGTCGTTTTTCACCAAATTTCTCTATTTTTGAAGAAATTTCGAAGGGCGTAATTAAAAATGGAAAAGTCTACAAAAAAATGGAAAGAACTGAAATTGTTCATTTTTTCGTCTTTTCACTCAAAATTCTTCTCTTTTGAAAAAATTGACCTTCCAGATCCGAAAAAAAAATCGTTATCCACTTCGACTACAACGATTTTGTCGCAGACAATCGCCGAAAATGGGAAGATAGAGTAAAACCCGAAATTGAAAAATGGAAAATTTTCCATTTCCTCTATTTTCAACGGAAAATGGTTAATTTTCAAATTTTCGGTCGTAAATGACAAACTCATGTCGTTTTTCACCAAATTTCTCTTATTTGAAGAAATTTCGAAGGCGTAATTAAAAATGGAAAAGTCTACAAAAAAATGGAAAGAACTGAAAATTGTTCATTTTTTCGTCTTTTCACTCAAAATTCTTCTCTTTTGNNNNAATTTCGAAAGCGTAACCAAAAATGGAAAGTATGCAAAAATGGAAAAAAACAGAAAATTGTTCATTTTATTTTTGTTAAATTTTTTCCATTTTTAGTTGCGCTTCTGAAATTTCTTCAAAAATAGAGAAACAACATTATTTCGATATTTACGACCGAAAATTTTGAAAATTGACCATTTCCCATTGAAAATAGAGGAAATGGAAAATTTCCCATTTTCCATTTCCGGGTTTTACCCTGTTTTAAATCCTGCTGTGCACCTGCACAAGCCACAAAGTAAGTAAAAAAGGTTAATTCGAACTTTTTCATTCTGGGGTTAGTAATAAAATTTCTTGTTTTTGTTGTTGTTGTTGTTGTTGTAGGTACTTTTCATACCTACATTTTATGTATGTGGTATCACTCCCGCTTAGGTTGTTATTACTCCCACGTTGGTTGGTTTATTAAGTACTCCGGCTAACTTTGAGATTATAGGCATTGCCTTGGAACCCACTAGCAGGTTTTAGGCACTTCACTTCAGTTTCACTTCCTCCACTTCAATCAATCGCGTTGCGAGTGAGGTTAAAATTAGCTATAGCAGTTAATACAAGTATTTTAACTGTAATCGATATCCAGCTTGCTTATTTTAGAAAAATTTTCAAACCTCAACAAAAACCTCTAAAAGTAAAAACCTCAAACGTAAAAAAACCTCAAAATTTGAGGTAAAATCCCACAGTTGGCAAGCCTGTGTACACGTACTCAAAACATAACCGTAAGTAATATAACCTGTGCAGTTTTCCATAAAGGTTTTCATTCACGCCGATTACATCTTTTGCACTCCCGAACTGCAAAACTCAACAAAAAAATAGCTGCAGTAAGATTTCTGAAATAAAAAGATTTTTCATACTTATTTAGGTGAATGTAATCCGAATGACTTCCATAAGTAGGTGTAATGGGAAAGCCAAAAATATATTATTGCTTTGCATCTTGATCCAGTCTGAGCAGTGTATAAGTTACAAAACATACATGTACATAGCATCAAAGCGAATAAGAACCGTCTTTTCAAACATCCAATCATCGTTAACCTCGAGTTCAATTTGGCCCGCCTTCAATACAACAAACTCCGCCTCAACGTCAATCGTAATAGAGACTAAGGATAGTCCAGTTCAAGTCGGAATCCGAGTCCAAATTCGGATTCGAGGGAACGACCCAAAAAGCCATAGTGGCGCCGGGGTAGGCCAGGGGAGCCACCCTGTTCCAGATTCAACGTCGAGATTATTTTATTGATAACATGATTATATGATATTTGTTTGCGTATACATATTTTCGATGTACATAGTGCCCGATTTATTCGATATTAAATTAGAAAATCAGAACCTTGAATCGGATTAATCTATATAAGCGAATAACACCATTTACGGACTTAAAAGCTTATTTTTCTGGGTCGTTACAAGTAGGTTTACATCCATGCTGATTTCATTTTTTACACTCCCGAGCTACAAAAATCAGTATTCAAACGGCTACAATGAGATTTTGAAATTTAAACATTTCTCATAACAATTCTTTACTGATTTTTTTGTTTTAAATCCATTTTTCATAAGAATTACTTGCTGATTTTTCGTTGTACGTTGATGACTGTACTCCGGGACTGCAAAATTCAACACAAAAGTAGCTACAGTAAGATTCTTGAAATAAAAAGATTTCTCGTATTTGCTGATTTTTTTGTTGTACTTTCATTTCTCATAACAATTATTTGCTGACTTTTTTGTTGTACTTTGATGTCTTTGCTATTTCTGGAAGTATTGAGCTCATTTTAATAAGATTTTCTTATATTTTAATTCTCTGCTGCAGTGTGTACATGCATACATATTTACAAGATCTATTCTTTGCGCTGTGTATATAAGCTCTGTAGCCGTTTTAGTGCTGATTTTTGTAGCTCGGGAGTGTAAAAAATGACACCGACATGTATGAAAACCTATGTATGGAAGTCATGCGGATTACAGTCACCTAAATAAGTATGAAAAACTTTTTCATTTCAGAAATCTTACTCTAGCTACTTTTGTGTTGAATTTTGCAGTTCGGGAGTGCAAAAAATGAAATCAGCGTATATAAAAACCTTTGAATGAAAACTGTGCAGGTTATATTACTTACGTAAATACATGACAACGAGCGTTTACTGTTGGTTATGTTTTGTGTACGTGTACAAAAGGTAGGTAAGTTACATTTACATACCATAAAATTCGTAAACAAATGTACATAATCATGTAGGAAAAAATTTCGGTTTTTGCAATGCTTTAGAACAAAGGCTAACATGCAGTGTAAAAAATTACTCGGATATTATGATCAACATTCATGGAAAAATTATGTCTCTACAATGGTCTGAGGACATATAAACAATGAGTGTAAACTACTTTACATCACTGTTGGATGTAAACAAACGCGCCTACGTGACGTCTCACATTTGATCCTTTGAAAACTTCTAGACTCCAAGAAAAATTAGGTTTCTGGAATGTTCAAAAACGAAGATAAATACATATGTAGTGTAAACTTCATGTAAACACCTAGTTTAAAGAAGATTTTAGTCAGATTCGTAATTTTGATATTGTTCTGATATTACGATTAATATTTATGAAAAAATTAAGTCTACATAATGTTCTATGGGCAAACTAACAATTGGTGTAAACTACTTTACAACACCGTAGAGTGTAAACATATGCGCCAGACTGGCGTATCAAATTTGGTTCCTGGTCCATTTCTAGACTTGATAAACGTGTCCCTGACTCGTAACCGGAGAAGCAGGCAGAAAAAACAAGACAGAAACGCATTTTAAACTCCAAATTTTTGACTTTACACTCGCTAAATATTAATGTATAGACAATTTGCTTTGACATGCACCCGATATAAAGCACTTTATTTTTATTCTATTAGACTTATCCCGACTTCTGGACGGAGAAAGTGGCGAACAAAAAACGCAACAAAAACGTATTTTCCATCATTTAGAACACTGTAAACTTTAAAATTCCGTACCGAACTCCCATTGAGTTTAAAGAAATTCGGTTTGGTACAATTTGTAGCTTTTAAATCGTAGTACATTCCTGTGTGCCAAAATTCTGTTGCAAAAATTATTTGGTATGATTTATCAATCAAACTTCGGAAAAAACGTGTTTTTTTCGCCAATTTTTTACCTCTGATTTCGAACTTTACACCCCCATAAATAACTCAATATTGCGTTTTTTTAAATGCGGTTTGCTGCGATGTTTAGCCCCTGTGAGGCACTTTATTAATGCTGTCTTCGATTTGCACTGACTCATAAGCGGAAAAATTTGGCAGAGAAATCTTAGTTAAAATCCGTTTTTTTACACCATCCATTAGAGTGTAAACTTTAAACCCCAGGATCTAACTCACCATAGAGCATAGAAGACTTTGCTTATATGCCGAATGTAGCCCTTGATCCGCTCTACATTTCTGTCAGAAAACATTTTTAAAACCTCATAACCGGAGTTAGTATCGGACCTAGGAAGGTTGAAAACTCGACCAAAAAGTGCTTTTTCACCCCCAGATTTTCGCACTCTTTACACTGCCGTTCGATAACTAATGCGAATTTTGAAAAACAAAAAAGGTGTCATCTGTAGAATTCATCTCTCTATTATCCTATCCTGTTCAATCCTTCGAGTCATCAATACTCAGTTGTCCACATGCCGCAGTAAAAAGGTCCCAAAATTTGTCCTATGTTATAACGTTACACAAAAACTTTACACCTTCTTTACACAGTCAATTTTGAGTTTCAAGAAAAACAAAAAAAACATGGGCAGCGAATTTTTTTATTATCTTTCTTTTAAAAAAACCGCACCTTCCAGAAGTGTCCCGTTATAGCTGTAGGGGGGTGCACAGGTGTTGGGGGTACCCAAGTATATTATAGGTACGCGCTAACGCGCTACCTAAGATGTACGCAATAAGCTACACAACAAATTGGAGAAAGTCCGATCAAAAACGTACAAATCCAGTACAGCCACTTACGTATTTCTATGATATTTCGAAATCGACGAAGATCGTTTGCGCTCACATAGATACGTATTTCATTATAGATTCAGAGCAGATCGATGCGGCGCACCTCATTAGCATTCGCGAGGAAAGTCCAAACGTTTGGACTTCTGCGGAACGGCGGAAAAATTCGAAAAAATGCTAAAAATAAACATTTTTTGCTTCTCGCCGCGCGGTGAAGTATGCTATGAAAAGTGGCAAAGAAATAGGACTTTAGCGAATTTGGTTAGCGTGCGGCGGCCGCTTACAGTATGCCTTGAGCTGCTTGAAGTATGCCTTGAAATGTGGCGCGGCAAACTTCGCGCCTCGCCGCGCGGCGACAGGAAGTATGCCATGGGTCAGCGCGAATTCGGCGCGGCGACCGCTGCGGCGAAATTGCGCCGTTCGCCGCGCCAGCGTGAAGTATGTTTCGGGCTTAGCGCTCAGTGGCGGATCTAGGTATTTCCTAAGGGGGTTGGTATCCCAACATTTCCAAAAACAGTCAAAAATAGGTATGAAAATTCGCCCTTAACGCGCGAAATAGCGTTTTTTTGGTGTTTTATATTGTATACTTTTACATAAAATCACTTTTGACGCAATATTTTTTCAGAAAATTTTAAAATTTTCGACAATTTGGTGCGAAAAAATCATTAAATTTCTTTGACTTTTACAAAAATCTGAGGCGGAGCGCCGGAAAATTTGTAAAATTAAGGCGGATACACGCCTAGAAGCATGATTTACTGCTTGATTTCATGTATTTATAGCATTTGATGCGAAACATCGAAATTTTCAATTGAAAATAGAAGAAAACTATGCAAAAATAGCTGTTTCTCCTGTTTAAATTGTTTTGAAACCTACATGAACTGAAATTGGCTTCCAGGTCGCCAAAAAAGTAAATAAATGTCATTAATAGATATCATCCGGCGCTACGCGCCGGAAAAATTTGAGAAATTATGGTCACTGACGGCCAAAAATCATTGCAAATTGCATATCAATTCTTTATCTCGCCTAACATTTTTGGCCAATGGGGGGGGGCGGAATCAATTATTTTTTATTCTTCCTTCATTGTATGCAGAGAGAGGATCGCTCCTAAATATGCGCCATCAATATATTGGGCGGAACAATTAGCAATAATAAACAAATTATAGGTTGTGTACAATACAATCAGAAAGGCGAAAATTAGGAGTGACATATTACCATTTATGAGTCATCAGCATTAATAAAGACAATAAAAATTGCAATAATACATATCACGGTTTTTTATTTGTATTCGGCAAAGATTTTTCCCGATGTACAAAGACTTTTCGGGACTCTCTTTGTGCATGTACAAAGATTTTCGGGAAGACAAAAACTGTAAAAAGATTTTAAATATGAAAATTTTCGGCGCTTTGCGCCGAATTGGAGTAATTGTCTGTCCTTTATGTCGTTATATTGACAGAATTTGCATTTAGAATGGAAAAATAAAAATTTCTTGGTGCTTCACGCCGTTTTAAGACAATTTTTAGTATTTTTTGGCGTCAGAAACCCAAATTATAGTCTGTTTCACATAAGTTTGGGCATAAATTTTAAGAATTCTTTCTAAAGTACATGAGCCAACGGATTACGATGATTATAAAGTAAATCAATGCTGCGCAATCTTTCGGCTTATGCTCGGACATGGTTTTTAAAATTCATGCCTAAACTTGTGTGAAACAGACTATAGCTTCAATAAACGGTAACGTCCCAACATGGTCACCAGTCCCAACACGGCCACCATCCTAATAGGGCCACCGTCCCAACACGGCCACCGTCCCCGGCCACCGTCCCAACACGGCCACCGTCCCAACAAAGCCACTGTCTCGACAAGGCCACCACCACCAATTTATTCTAATCAGTGGATCCGTAAGTAGGTGTTAATAATATAAGAAGGTAATTGATAAGTTTTGATATGTAGATTTGTACTTTAACGAGGCGGCAAATTAGACAGGCTCTTATATTGTGTAGCAAGCTTTTTCGCTGGAATTACATAGACAAAGGGATCACGTGCAAAAGTAATCTATCATATCTGAACTGCAGCAAAAAAATGCGAAAACAACATAAAAAGACTCAGAATAAGAAAACGCGTTGAAAACAATCTATAAAAAGACTCCGCATAAGCAAACTCGTCGAAAACAACCTAAAACGACTCAGAATGAGAAAACGAGTTGAAAACAACCTAAAAAGACTCAGAACAAGAATTAAGCTGTATTTTGTTTTGTTATTATGTGCCGACTGACGACTACCTACCGCTTTCAAAACTATTAACAAATATTTAATGTTTCCGATGCGCCCAACATGCGCAACCCGACCACAGTGCAGAACAATGCTTCGTTGCATGCAAAATTATTTATGCATGTAAAAAAACTAACTTTAGTCATCAATTTAATTGCTGCCACATGTATATCCATGCCTGATTACCTTCCTGTAATTAACTATTAATACCTACTTAACTGATTAAAATACAGTGATAGTGGCCTTGTAGATACAGTGGCTTTGTTTGGACGGTAGCCATGTTGGGACGGTGGCCGTGTTGGGACGGTGGCCGTGTTGGGACGGTGGCCATGTTGGGACTAGTGGCCATGTTGGGACACAATCCAATAAACTGCCGAAATTCGAAAAACACTGTTTTAATACACTAAAATCGCTAGTGTACCACATTTTAGTGTCCATAAATTTGCATATACAAAATGTGCAACGACTTTTGTGGACCATATTTGTACATGTACAATGGAACCTTGTATAAAAAGAACTGGTCCATATCCATAAGTGTGCAGTACCAAATTCTAGGGGTACAAGACTTTAAAAAGGTCTCAAAATTGTCTTAAAAATGGTGGTATAGCAGAAAAACACCGTGTTTTAACGTTCCTCATCGAGCACTATCCAATGGCATCAAAAAATTGCGGAAAAAACAAAAAAATTTCAAAAATTGAATTCTAGGGGAAAAGTATAATTTTTTTTTTCAAGGGGGTATTTGGCCTACTGGGGGTGCATAACCTTCAGAGCCCCCCATGCCCAAGTATGAATGGCAATAAGAAACTGCTCTTTGCCGATTGGCTGAATTGCTAATACTTTCGAATCACTTCACTACTATACTATATTGTAAACTATAGCTTTGTTCCAGGTCACTATAGCTTTGTTCACTTTAGCAATTACTTAACATAAGAAACATGCTTGTTGGATGAGAATGCGTCGAAGGAATTTGTTTTTGAGAAATGTGAAATGCTTTGATTGTCTTTTGTTTCTATTGTACAGTAAGAATAACGTTTTCAAAATCGTGGTTTTTAAAGGGAGTATCGTGTGTAACGCCTGTTCGAATAGCCTGTCCACTTTTTTCTATTTTTTTGGAAATAATGACGGGTTATGCAGAGGCACCTACACGTGAAAAATCTCTTGTTTCCTGCTCATGTTGGATAAAATAGAAGCGTTTTAGTGCGAAATCTCAATTTTTCTTTGTCTAAAAACTTAAGTTTACACTTTTGTGTAAACCGAAATTTTATTGCAATGTCAATCATTTTAGCATTTTTTTATAGAAAATTGAATGGTCGTTTTGGTCATTTATCTTGCGAAGTTTCCTTAGCGTGATTTGAAAATTGAAGGATTGGCAAACAAAAACGTGATAACATGTAAAAATGACACAAAATGACGAAAACCGAAACTTTGCATTGCTGTAGCTCCACGAACTTTTGATCAAAATGAATATTAGATTCGTTCTCAGCGCACAAAACTGTATTATATATTTTATTTGAGGTATTAATTTTTGACTCCGAATCATTAAGATCGCTAGAAAAGGTGTATTTAATTTTGTTTTATTAGTCATAAATAATATAAGTTGCAGTTATGATCAATTAAGTTGATTGTGTATAAGTTGAGAATCACGAGCACGCAACTGGTGAGCCGAACGTATTTTCCAATCTAACGTTGTCAATCGCCACTCCTCTGGCATGACTCATGTCTTTAGCCGCGAAAATAACCTATATAATAATAGAAAATGCGAAATTAATCAAGACACTACGAAAACAATGGATTGACGAATTCTACCTATAATAAACTCAATAAAAAAGTACAAAAATTTTTGAATTATTTCTTGGGTGGTTTTGGGGTTCCTTGTCCCCCATCGCGAATCGCTGCCGACCCCAACCTCCTCAAAATTTTTGACCTTTAGAAAAATAGAAGAAAATGTCTATCATGTCACTTGCGGAACTGTGCGTAAACATCAAGGTTGTCAAGTTGGGGGTTTTTACTACATTTTGGGGTTTTTTTGAGGTCGTTGGAAGTATTTTTACCGATCGTGGTTTTTTGCGCCTATGCTCAACCATTGGTTAAGGTTTTTTTCAGGCAGTTTAAGGTAAGAATTGGGGTTTTTTGACAAGAGCACTTGGCAACCCTGGTAAGCATAGGTCTGAGCTAAACTTTATGCAAACTTTCCTCACTAATAAAGCGTTTTGCATGAATATCAAAAATTAAAATTCATTAATCACGCCCTCTTAAAAGCGGTGACTCTTATATGATTTGTCGGAAAACGGACAAAGGACACGTGGATGCAGTTTCAAAGTCAATGAGCAAATTAACAGCCATACTTTTGCGTAATGTGAAGAAAAAGTAAAATGGGTTTAGAATCATAGTTTTCTAACATTTTTCGGGCTAAAATGACTTGCGTATTAAAGTGATACCCCGCTTTTATCACACTCATCGAACAACGGAGATTCGTCCAATTGCTAGTAAAACTTAAACAATGACGAAATCAAATGTGCTTACAGTCTGTTTCACTTATTCAAGAGCTATTTCAGTCAATTTTTTAAGGGCCACAGTAAACGTCAATAGATGATTTACTATAGATCGAGAGATAAGCACAGTTGAGGGGGGCGAGCGGTTTTCATTCTTTCATTTTTTATGCACTGAGGTATCCATTTAAACTCGATTCATGCGCTTAAACAATGCTGGGGTTATAGTACAGTAGATGCGATAAATAAAGACCTCGGCCAGGAACCGAACCCGACCCGGATTGCTTTGATTACAATCAGACGTTCTACCACTGAACAGGCACGTAGCTGGCCGTACTATTTTAGGGGGACCAACACAAATTTTTGGGGGGACTACATGAGCCCAAAAAACCTAAAAATAGCACAAAATAACGTTTAAAAAGTCATATTTTTCTGAATTTTGGGGGGTCCGAACCCCCCATTCCCCCAGAGATACGAGCCTGCCACTGAACTAACTGAAGTTTCGAGCGGCTTCTTATGTTAGTCTATTTTTTTAAAGTTTGATTATCATAAGCGGAATGCGAGAATTTCATCTGCACGTTGCATTACCTACGTGAATAAATTACGCCGTGAAAAGTTTTATCGAAAAACCCTTCCTTGCTATGTTGCTGCAGCGATCTGTCTTCAACCTACAGTAAACAAGGAAGAAAGAGTTACTGTAGCCTCGGTGAAAAAAATATTGAAATAGCTTTCGGGTAAATGGAGCAGACTATAATTAGGCAAATAAACCCTGACACAAAACAAAGCTTCATACGTTCGTGCGCTTAGGGGGGGGGGGTTTGAACGATTATATACCCCGGCCCCCACCACACGTGGGCGTAGGGGGGTTTGTGGGGTAAGCACTTACCAGAAGGCCTAATACCTCCAGAAATCAAAATACTCCCCCCCGAATTTGAATTTTGAATTTTTTTTCGTTTTTTCGCAATGTTCTGATGCCAACGGATAGTACTCGATGAGAAACGTTGAAAAATGGTGTTTTTCGCCATACCACCATTTTTGAGACCATTTTTCTACCTTTGAAAAATCTTGCACCCTTCCCCCAGAAATTTTGTGCTGCCTACCTATGCCCCCACTCCTCCTAGAATGGCTGGCTGATGATCCCCCCTACCCGCGAAAACCTGACGGCCAATTTTCCAGAAAATCTAAAAAATAAAAAAAATATGGATAAATCCGAAAAAAAAGTTTTTTGGGGCTGGCTGATCCCCTACACCAGTGGCTGTACATGTACATATGTACCGTTCATCGTAGTATTTGTAACCTCCGAACCTTATGTTTTGACCTTTTTAAGTAAGCAACGATAACCAGCAATTATTTTTACGGAAGTCACGGATTTGCAATAAATTAATTTATCAAAACCGTAAGCTCAAATGAAATATTAATACATAAAAATTCATTTATTCCATCAAAATCGTTGCAGCTTTTACGACTATCTTAATTTTATCAGATTTTCCCAGTTTCATGCACAGAGGGTGATCTGAAAGATCAGGCACGTATCACTGGGGGAAAGGGGGGATTAAGGACCCCCCAAAATTCAGAAAAATCGGAAAAATATGACTTTTTAAACGTTATTTTGTGCTATTTCTTGGCTTTTTTGAGCTTAGTCCCCCCAAAAATTGGTGTTGGTCCCCCAAAACAGGACGGCCTGCTACGTTTGCACCTTAGCGCAAAAGCATTAGTAATTATCGACTACAAGGATTTAGAATTTGTTATTCTGTCAGCTCAATTTAAGCCCTCCGCCTGCCGGGCCAACCCTCTTGGACTAGGCATTCAATGTATTGCTAAAAAATGAATTGTATTAAAGGAAAAATTACTTCCCTTCAGTGGCGGATTTAGGGTTTTCTGACAGGAAGCAGAACCCCAAATTTTCCTAATAGTGTCAAAAAATTGTCCAAAAATCCGTGCATTGCACTTAGAGTAGCTGTTTTCTGCCGTCTTTGGATAGAAAGAATCATTTTTGATTCGAAAACAGTTAGGCATTTTCGAAAGTTTTTACGAAAAACGCAAAAAATCAGTGCGAAATCGGCACTATGCGCCAAAACAATACTCGGAAAATCATTGTTAAAACTGCGAAATTTTTGATACGTATGTAAATTACTTTCCTAATATAAAAACTTGGTTTTTAGAACACCATGAAAGTCAGTAAACGTCATTTATGAATACTGAAAAATTTGGAAAATCAAATCTGGAAAACTTTATAATTTGGAAAATCTTATTGAACTCAGTTAAAAATTAGGAAAAGCATTTTATCAAAAACAAATCTATTCTCTATTGCGCCCAGACATTTTTTTGGCGACAGAAAGTGCGCACTGCACACCCCCAAACCGCCCCCTCTTAATCCGCCCTTGACTCACGTAAGAAAATGCTGTTTCAAATAATGACAAAGTGTCTATTAGATCAGATCCCGAACGACTGCAAGGATCAGACACGTAGGTGGTCTTCTTAATTATGAGGGACCAAAAATTTTAAAATAAGTTATCTCATTAAATTCTCGTGTATACGACAGGAATATGGTCTTTTGACCGTTTTTCGTCGAGTATAAGACTCAGAAAGATTATCAAAAATTTTAAAAACTTACATGGGATTTTAATCATATTCGGAAAATAATTGGCCTCCAAAATGATTTCTCAACCTTATATTCGACTATGCTAAAAAATTCGATTACCGGAAAATTGTTCGCCAACCATTGCTGCCTATCAATCGCTCACCTAACAATTGTTCGCCGAACAATTGCTCGCCCAGCAGTTGTTCGCCGAACGATTGCTTGTCTAGAAATTGCTCGCCTTCGCCTAAATTGCTCCCCAGCAATTGCTCGCTCATTACAAGCTTAACTCACTTACATAAATTAGTATGGTAGCTTTACATTATTTCATTCTTTTGATCTGGGTCTTGCGTGTTGCAGGGAAATTTGGATGCTGGATTTATCATTTAAAGTCAGCCGTCGCTGATCTCGCCCCGCCATCACAAAAGGCAAAAAATTGCATTTTTAGGCCATTTTTGGATGATTTTTGCCATTTTTTGGAGCAAAAATTGAAGGCCATTCACCCTTCATCGCAAATGTTAAGCTGTCTCCAAACCCTAAACTTTGGGCCATTCAATTTATGAGCCGCTAAGTGCAATTAAATTCCTTGCGGACAATCAGATCGTAAATGTTATGGCTCTCAGCCGACCGTTTACGGTGAAGGGTGAATAACCTTCCATTTTTGCTCAAAAACATAGCGAAAGCTATCTACAAATGGCCTAAAAATGCGATCGAACGCGTAAATCTTGTGGTAGGGCGAGATCGGGAGGCTGACTCTGGCTGGGGAATCTACCACCCAATCTCCCATGTAATGCTTATGATTTACACCTGATGGAAAATAGCGTAACTAAGCCTAGTTATGCTCAACAAGTAATTGACGAGCAATCACACGCGAACAATTGTTCGGCGAGCAATTGTTAGGCGAGCAATGGTTCGGCAAACAATTAATAGGCGAGCAATTGTCAGACGATCAATTGCTAGGCGAGCAATTTTTTGGACATAGAAAAATTGTTTAGTCTACCTTATTCTCAACTCTAATATCTAATTCCAAAAACTAAGCTTAAACAAAAGTAATAAAATAAATAATTTCGCGTGGAGCGCCAGGAAATTTGACATGTTCAACGTGTCTTACTTGAACTTTGACTCTTTGTAAAACAAAAAAATATCAACAACAAAAAAATCCGGCGCGCAGCGCCTGAAAATTTTTTGGTCATGTTTCTCAAATGCCCTCGTAAGATTTGTCGATTTTTTCTACTCAGGAAATCTCATGAAAAACACTCTAAAATAAATACCAAATAAATATCTATATACCAAAACACTAAAACAAATACAAAATAAAATAAATCTAAAATTAATACTTTCATATATGCTGTTAATAAAATTCTCGTTTCAAAGTTTAAAGTTCGCACTCAGACGCGATGCACCCTAATCACTACCACACATAGGTTTTGGGTTGGGGGTCAGCCTGCACCCCTTCAGGATGGCGGACTCCCCCCGCCAGATCGACAAATTCCAAGAATGAATTTTCAGTGTTATTTTTGGCGTTTTGGCCACATCCGACCCACAGAAATGGGCTGTTGACCACCTATGCCACTCTAATCAAATGATTAAACAAAAAATTTGTATACAAAAGTTTTATTAATTTTACCTTATGGTTTCCGGGGCTTAATTCCAACTTGGCCCTGCGCCAACCACCCGTTCCGTCTGACGTCCACGGACAATCGTCTGTGTTGTCCACGCAAACGTGGAGATGGCGAAAGTGACCGCTTTCGAGATATTCGAACGTCAGATTGCCCCGTTCGGTCAAAAACGCCGTATCGCTCATCAAGTATTGCTCGACGCTCTCGTCGCCTTTTACCGTGGCTACTAAATCTGAAGATCAACTTTTTCCTTCAGTTTCTGGTTTTTCTATGATGCGTTATAACATCGTATTTCGATGGGCGAAGTGATGCGCAGCATGGTCAATCGGGGAGGGGGAATCAGTCGAAGTAGAGGTAGTCCGAAAATGTGTGGCTCTTTGGTGCCAAAATGACTTCAAAAACTAATATATACTAAATTTGTATATGTGTGTATGTACGTCATTCGGGTCGGATGCACAACCACCGCCTTAGAATGTACAACCGCCGCGTACAGCGTTGTGTGCATACGTGTTCGTGGCGGAAGGGGGAGTTGAGCCCCCGGAATGTTTTGATCCGCAGGAAGGGCTACTGAAACCCGGCGATATGGCTGCTTCTTAGTACAATTGTAGAAAGTGTGCCTTTTTAGCGGCTCATTTTTGCTCTAAAGTGTCAAATTTTCGTCGCTTGCGTACAGCTAGTTGGCAAAGGTGAACTCTGTTATCGTTAATAGCTAAAAAGTTTCAGGTTCGCAAGTATGATCTGTTTCTTAGTCGGCCATAACATTTACTAATTTTTTTCAAATAAACGAGAACTGTGCATAAGTTATATGTTTTGCATGTATATACAGTGCCACTCAAGAGTTTAAGCACCCCTACAGTTTATGTGACGCTGAATTGTTTCAGCGAACTATTACATATCTCATTCGGTTGCCAACATGCGCGATCAGCTTCTTGGTGTTTTCATAGGTGAAAAATCGAAATATCGCATTTATTTTGCCCTCCAATAAATTCTTTGAACGTAAAAGAGCAAAAAATGGATATGTATTTCTGGTAAGAATTTAATTTTTTTCATGTTTAGTCACTATTATGGATGGATCAAAATTTAATTAGTTTGCACAAAAGTCAAGAATTATTGTTCTTCAGTGACCCGGCAAAGATACGAATAATGTTTAAATGGAGTAGGCGGATCTATTTCAATACTTTTGTGTGCTAGGCACTGATGATACGCAACGTTTGGTTCGCGTCCATAAATATCCTAAATTTGCAGCAAATCTACTTTAATTTCCTAGAAGAAAATTTAATGTCCTATCAAGTCTAGAACGCTTGCTGAAATCCATAAAAAATGGATGTCACTATAAGAAAACAATTTAAAACATGCAGCACTGCATTAGTGACAATGGAATATTTTACTTAAAAATGAAGTCATTAATTGACACGCGTTTCCAATCAAATGCCTAAAATCTGGTTGAAATTTCAAGCTATCCTATAATATAGACATTGATTGAAGAAAATTTTAATCCAAAATCAAAAAGTAGACCGAAAACAAAGCTGATCTATTTTTGAAGTTCGTTGGACGTGAATAATTTGAAGAAATGCGCATTTTGTGTGTATGCTTTTCCAGGCTACTGTTGATGCAAAAGGTGGTCCTACTGGTTTCTAAATTATGTAAATGCATGAAATTATATCCAGAATTCAAATAAAAGTCACTCCAAGTGTTTCAAGTCCGTTTTATTCATAAAAATGCAGAAAAACAGACAATACATGTTAAAATGCGATTTTGCGAAGGAGTGATTAAAGTTTTGAGCGGCACTGTGTACATTCACCAGATCTAAGGCAGATTTCTTGAGTAATAGCGACTGTGGCGTTTCTATACTACGCGACGGTTGTGCATTCAAAATAATATTTTTTAATGCTTCTTTAATGTTTATTGTCCAGCGAAATCAGGTAAAACACGAATACATGATAAAATGTCGACTGAACAAAAGGACATACACACACGGAGTGCGGTACTAGGTATATCCCCATACCTATAGTCTGTTCCACATAACTTTGTGCATTAATTCTAAGAATTTTCGTCGACAGTAAGCCGTGGGTTACGATACTTATATATCAGATCAATGCCATAATGGCAATCTGCCAGCTTATTGCCGTAGGTAGTTTTAAAATTTATGACCGAAGTTGTGTGAAACAGACTATAGTTTCTGGCCAATTTTAAAATGAAGAAATAAAAGATAAGATGAATATTATTTTAATCGTGTTATTCGACAGTTTCTGGCCAATTTCAAGCACTTTGAACAAAATCTTTAATTTTCAATTCGTTCCATTTTCTCCAAAAAGTTTTGTATTCTTTCATTCTGGGGGAGTCTGGTCGAGTCTGGTCAAGTATCTATCAAAGGTCGAAGCAGAAATGAACAAATTGGTTATGGATATGAAACAGAATTTTTCGACTTTCATCTCATCGAGCTCTATCCACTGACATCAAAAAATCGCAAAAAACGAAACAAATATTAAACGATTAATCCTGAGGGTTTTTCTATTTTTGAGATATCCAAACCTATGCTTTTTTGGGATTTTCTACATGGAATAGCTACTTCTAACGACCCACGCAAAATGGCTTTATTTTTAGCTCATAGCCGCTCAGAAACGATTGACTACGTTTTGATGAATTTACACAATTTTTTTTGAAGATTTTGGGAGAAAATTTTCTGATGCTTTCATAATTCAAAAAGAAAGAGTATCACAGAAAGTATAAAAATGGTGCTTTTGACGTGTATTCATCGTATTTTAGCCCAAACAATTTATAAAAGCTTGTCAGGGCACCCGCAAAATTTTCGTTTAGTACAAAATTCCATGCCCCAGGCGTTCGTGCGCAATGACCATATACATATATAAAGAACAAGTAGGTGCCTTAATAAATTAATTAAAAACTTGTATTGATTAATTTTTATTGGTTACTTACTACTCGTGTGCTTATTTTCTCTTACTCATAATTTGTTCATTTTTATTATTTATTTATGGCTAACTCTAGCAATTTATTCTTTATTTATACAAAAATTGTATATTTATTTTATTAGTACGATAATTATATAATGTAAAGCAGTAAGGTGTCACAAAATTAGTAATAATTCAGCAGAAACAACGGAAGACATTTACGAACTATAAGATAACTATAAAAATAAGTAAGTAAATATATAAATATATTGTCGTATTAAATAATAATAAATTAATTGGTTAATAAAAAATACTTAATTAATTTCCAAAACTAATCATATTTTTACTTGACGTGGCCGATTCGGAAGGCGTATCGAAGAAAGCGTTATCCCGAACGAACCAAAAACTGTCGACCATATTTCTAAAAGAGCAGGGCCCATCGTCGAAATCGCATTCTAATTTTTGGCACAAACTTTCGGCCGTTTTTGAAACTTTAATGCGCGACGAAACGGGCAGCAGCGATTCGGCCGATTTGAAACGAC
This sequence comes from Mermis nigrescens, assembly GCA_036768485.1. Taxonomy (NCBI): domain Eukaryota; kingdom Metazoa; phylum Nematoda; class Enoplea; order Mermithida; family Mermithidae; genus Mermis; species Mermis nigrescens. Next base: position 2,312,786 of record JAVLUZ010000154.1, on the reverse strand, counting down.
TCAATATTTCGGCGGGCACGCCGCTTTCGGGTCTTTTTGTCGGCTCTTCGGACGACGATTTGGCCAAAATTCGTCTCAGCGATTGCTGGTCTATTGCTTTGTCGCGATTGAAATCGGTTTCTGTCAATTGAATCACTCGCAATTATTAAAAACTTTGTTTTTTATGAATAATTATTTTCATTATTCTTTATCAGTTATTTCTTATAAACAACAAAAACAAAATTGATTTTTTCAGCTGGATTCTAATTTACGAAAACTTTTACAAAACTACAAATCTTCGGATAACCAAGATTAAGGGATTTCTTTAATAAAAATAAGAACAAACATAAAGTTTCTTCTGCTTTCAAAATTATACTTTTTTCAAACTTAATTTTTATTACTTTCCTGGAATTTGCTTTATGTACCTGCATTGTTATCCTTTTATATTGATTTAGACCGACGTAACGTGTTCATACATGTGGAGTTGGTGCAAAGATGCTAGTTTATCAGGAGAGTATTTCTATTTATTGTCAAAAATACTCGGGGATTGAATTTTCAAATCAGCAACCTCGTCTAGAATCCGTGGATGATCGTTAGAATTCAGGGAGATCATCAGTCAGATCCAAAACTACACCTTAGACTGTAATCAGTAATATGTCTGGGCCCAGTTTCTAAAGAGGTTTAAGCCTGGCTTAAAGTTGAGCGCGACTTAAGCCTGGCTCATCGGTTTCTGTAAAGTGTGGCTTAAGCCAGAAGTCAGAATAATCCTGACTTTTATTTCGAGCCAGATTTAAGCCTGGCTTAAGTCAGGCTTTAGCCTGGCTTGACTAATCCGGTTCGCATAAAAAAGCCGCGATTAACTTATTTGCAGAACTGTGTGCGTTATCGATTGAAAAGTTATGACTGCCGTAGAGCAGTCATAAGTTCTTTTTCTTCATCATAGCGGCTTATGTAAGTGTGTATTATTCGATGAAAATAGATTTGATCAAGAGCGCATCATCTGTGATCACGTAAACGATTGACCCACTGTATTAATATATCTACCGGAAAAATTCTTTTAGACCCACTGTATCAGTAGACCTAACAAGAAAAATCTCGTCATATCAAGCGTTAAAATTAAAAGATTGTTCAAAAGCAAACTAAATCGTGGTCATACGCGTTCTTGTGAGGAAGTTAAGGTCGCAGGAGCGTGCTTATGGGGGCGGGACCCCTAGCTGCAAAAAATTTTTGGCGTGTAAGATGATGCACGGAAAGATAGTAAAATTTGCATCTGTTTTTCACAAATCTTCAAATTTTGGGCGCTTCGCGTCATTCATCAATTATTTTTAATTTTGCTCGGGAAGCGACCAAAAAAGACACTTTTACGGTCTATCAGGATAGGGAAAATTTTTTAGTCTCCAAAAAGCTTCTGAGAGGGGTTTTCGTCTGACTTACAGAATGGCTGACGTGCTGTCCCCTGTGTGCAGCGTGCTGAGAGCCAAGAATTTTCGATTTCCTGAAAAAATCGTGAAAATATGCGTTATTAAACGTTTTGAGCTCAAAAGTGTAAATTTTTTGGTGTTTTGTGTCATATTACTACTCATTTATTCGATTATTCCTTTCAATTTACTAAATCTTTATATATATTTTTTACGTGTTTATGTGATAATAAACGAGCACCGCAGAGAAGCGTCAAAAAATAATGCTCTCAGGGGCGAATTTAAGCGGGCGGGGGTGGCGGCTAATCCCCATCGGCCCAGAATATTAGGCGAGATAAAGAATGGATATATAATTTGCGACAATTTTTGGCCATTAATGATCATAATTTCTTAGAATCTTTTCGACTCCACGATGACATTTAATTTTTTTGGCGACCTGGAAGCCTTTTTTACTCGTGGAATAGCTTTAAAAACAGTTTCAAGAGTAGACATAGCTATCACAGGAAATTGAGCAATAAATCAAGCTTCCAAGCGTCCTTCCGCCTAAATTTCGGAAATTTTCCGGCGCTCCGAGCCGGATTTCCGTTAAAGTCTAAGAATGGTTTTTCGCACAAACTTGTCTAAAATTTCAAAATTTTTCGAAACAAAATATTGCTTCAGAAGTGATTTAAAATAAAAGTAGACAATGTAAAATACCGAAAAAAGATATTTCACACGCAGAGGGCAAATTTTTGGACCTATTTTTAACTAGTTCGGAAAAGTTAGGATACCGTCCCCCTTAAGAAAGTCCTAGATCTGCCAGTGAGAGCTCTTGATGCGTACCTATCGTTTTTAGGCTCAAAAGAGACAGTAAACATTTTTCAGAGCCGATGCCGAACTCCCAGAATTTCTATCATGTACATGTTAGGAAATTATCTTTGTTTTGAATAATTAATGACTTCAACATATGTCTGCCATTTTTCATTTTTTATGCGAGATAGATTAAAGTAATAAGCGACTTGACCGAAAAATTAATGTCATATTTTAAAGCCATATACATCTTAGGTAGCGCGTTAGCGCGTACCTATAATATACTTGGGTACCCCCAACACCTGTGCACCCCCTACAGCTATAACGGGACACTTCTGGAAGGTGCGGTTTTTTTTAAAAGAAAGATAATAAAAAAATTCGCTGCCCGTGTTTTTTTGTTTTTCTTGAAACTCAAAATTGACTGTGTAAAGAAGGTGTAAAGTTTTTGTGTAACGTTATAACATAGGACAAATTTTGGGACCTTTTTACTGCGGCATGTGGACAACTGAGTATTGATGACTCGAAGAATTGAACAGGATAGGATAATAGAGGGATGAATTCTACAGATGACACTTTTTTTGTTTTTTGAAATTCGCATTAGTTATCGAACGGCAGTGTAAAGAGTGCGAAAATCTGGGGGTGAAAAAGCACTTTTTGGTCGAGTTTTCAACCTTCCTATGTCCGATACTAACTCCGGTTATGAGGTTTTTAAAATGTTTTCTGACAGAAATGTAGAGCGGATCAAGGGCTACATTCTGCATATAAGCAAAGTCTTCTATGCTCTATGGTGAGTTAGATCCTGGGGTTTAAAGTTTACACTCTAGTGGATGGTGTAAAAAAACGGATTTTAACTAAGATTTCTCTGCCAAATTTTTCCGCTTATGAGTCAGTGCAAATCGAAGACAGCATTAATAAAGTGCCTTACAGGGGCTAAACATCGCAGCAAACCGCATTTAAAAAAACGCAATATTGAGTTATTTATGGGGGTGTAAAGTTCGAAATCAGAGGTAAAAAATGGGCGAAAAAACACGTTTTTTCCGAAGTTTGATTGATAAATCATGCCAAATAATTTTTGCAACAGAATTTTGGCACACAGGAATGTACTACGATTTAAAAGCTACAAATTGTACCAAACCGAATTTCTTTAAACTCAATGGGGAGTTCGGTACGGAATTTTAAAGTTTACAGTGTTCTAAATGATGGAAAATACGTTTTTGTTGCGTTTTTTGTTCGCCACTTTCTCCGTCCAGAAGTCGGGATAAGTCTAATAGAATAAAAATAAAGTGCTTTATATCGGGTGCATGTCAAAGCAAATTGTCTATACATTAATATTTAGCGAGTGTAAAGTCAAAAATTTGGAGTTTGAAATGCGTTTCTGTCTTGTTTTTTCTGCCTGCTTCTCCGGTTACGAGTCAGGGACACGTTTATCAAGTCTAGAAATGGACCAGGAACCAAATTTGATATGCCAGTCTGGCGCATATGTTTACACTCTACGGTGTTGTAAAGTAGTTTACACCAATTGTTAGTTTGCCCATAGAACATTATGTAGACTTAATTTTTTCATAAATATTAATCGTAATATCGGAACAATATCAAAATTACGAATCTGACTAAAATCTTCTTTACACTAGGTGTTCACATGAAGTTTACACTACATATGTATTTATCTTCGTTTTTGAGCATTCCAGAAACCTAATTTTTTCTTGGAGCCTAGAAGTTTTCAAAGGATCAAATGTGAGACGTCACGTAGGCGCGTTTGTTTACATCCAACAGTGATGTAAAGTAGTTTACATTCATTGTTTATATGTCCTCAGACCATTGTAGAGACATAATTTTTTCATGAATGTTGATCATAATATCCGAGTAATTTTTTACACTGCATGTTAGCCTTTGTTCTAGAGCATTGCAAAAACCGAAATTTTTTCCTGAGATATAAAAATTTACAGGGAATGAAATATATACGTCAGTTGGGCGCGCTTGCTTACACTCAGCAGTATTGCAAAGTGGTTTAAACCTAATGTTTATTGTCTTTAAAACATTATGGAGACTCATTTTTCCATAAATGTTGAAAGAAATATCGGAGCAATATCAAAATTACGAATCCGACTAAAATATTCTTTACGCTATGTGTTTGTGTAAAGTTTACGTTACGTGTTAACCTTAATTCGATAGACTTGCAGAGACTTTGTAACTGAAGTCAAGAAATTTTCAAGGATTCATATGTGAGACATCAATTAAGTGAGTTTGTTTACCCTCAAAAGTAATCTAAAGTGATTTAAAAATTATGTTCAAGTGTCCTTAGATCATTGAAGAGATGTAATTTTGTCTTAAATGGGTTGCATTAAAGTTAAATCTTTCTTAGCCGTGTTTATAATATGTTTCACAAAATCTTGCACATGGAGAGCTATCGTTTAATTGATGTAAATTGCCTGCAAAAGTGGTTTAAAATGAACCAGCAATCACACTACTGTGCACAGAAGTCGACAAAGATATGCAGCTTTATTGTAATCATGTACATTAATAAGCCGTAAACTGTTAGTATTCTGTACACCTAGTAATTGTGTAAAGTTTGCACTATTCATTTGTTGTTAATATGTAGTCTATACTACAAATTTATTTTACTACCAAATCAAAGCGTTAGTGTTCCTTACATTTGATATTTGCGTGAAGTTTTTGAATTTTTGCCGAAAATCTTTGCCTTCTAATTTACCAACATCCCGCCTTTTCCATTTTCTTGAAGTTTAAAATCTTTTATAATTCTCTTATAATTTAATGGTAGGTTTTAACTTTAAGTTTCTCTTGGTTTACAACTCTCGCTTAGCAAGCTCATTTTTCAAAACTTTTTTATAGTGATCAGATTAGTCGCGTTTAGTTTGGAATTGGTCGGACGGTCGTTATTTTATTACTCGGCTTAAATAAACCAAGTGACTATCTTTTGATTATTTTCTTTATCGCAAATTCAAACACCCAATTTTCAATTTGAAAATTGACCCAATTTTCAATTTGAAAATTGCCAATTTTCAATTTGAAAATTGAAAATTGGGTGTTTTCAATTTCAAAAGTCACAACACATTGTGCTTGTGTATTGATTGAGTGAGGATTTGCAATGTGAATTCGTTGGTTAAATTTTTTGTGCTTGATTATAAGTGAACTGCACATTAAGAAGAAATAACTTAATGCAGTTTTAATTTGAAAATGGATGGTGTCAATAAGGTTGTCTTGTTTAAAAAGGATAATGCTGATGTTAAGAACAATATTGTTTTCCGCGTTCTTGGACTGTTGTCATTATTGTGGCATGTTACTGATTGTGTTTACTGACTGATGTACTGAAATCACGCTAATTAAAAGTAGTGTACTAGCAAAGAAAAATGCTCCGATGGAACAAAAAAGATGAATATACTTGGAATTGTGGATTATTATGGATGTAAAAGGAGGGGACTAGGAAAAATCTACCTAAAGTCGGAAAATCTGCTAAAAATCACACTTTCTCTAAGCAACGCAAAAAATCGATGTATATTCTGCGGCCTCTAAAAAAGTGTCTTTTTTAAATAATGTTCGAAGTTTCAGATAAGAGTGTATAAACGAAATCTATCAAGGTTACTTTTTTAAATTGCTGGCACCTGATTGATAGAAAACTAAGAGGTATTGTATTTAAAGTTGTTTTATTTTATGAGCATTATAGCAAGCAAAGCAGGAGCCGATTGATTAGTGCACACAATCGTTTAGGGCATGCTAGTGTATCTACATTAAGTCTGTTTCAAGTCAACTTACGCGTTTCCTACTGTTTTAAACCAACCATGTCTTCAATTGTCTTCGATGTTTGCTATTTCATTCAATTGGCTTGGAAGACTGTTAGTTTACTTAATATCATTTCCCATAGCTACTGCATAGCTAACGTGCTGCTGTTTCAATCATTGTTATGGTTGAATATTTATTTTAATCTGTTGGCCGCAGAATATACATCGATCTTTTGCGTTGCTTAGAGAAAGTGTGATTTTTAGCAGATTTTCCGACTTTAGGTAGATTTTTCCTAGTCCCCTCCTTTTACATCCATAATAATCCACAATTCCAAGTATATTCATCTTTTTTGTTCCATCGGAGCATTTTTCTCTTGCTAGTATATATATATATATATGTGTGTATACATACGAATTATGTACGGTCATTTTAAGCCTGACAAAATTATTTTATAAAAAGCCTATCAAAGTCCCGATTAACAATCTAGACTTAAGCCAGGCTTAAGCCAAGCGTAAGCCTGGCTTGCTTTCAAAATTTGGAAAATAACATGATTAAGACTTGAGTCCGGATTAAGCCTAGCTTAAGCCAAGCTAAAGTCAGGCTCAAACCTGGCTTGAGCCGAGCTTAATTCTCTTTTTTATGAAAACCTCTTTAAGCCAGGCTTGGCGAAGCCAGACTTAAGTCTGGCTTATATTTTAAGCCTGGATCACTTTATAGAAACCGGTCCCTGGTCCTGACAAGCACGTTTTAAAAATTTAAAATATACCGTAAATTTCGTAAAATTCATTATAGTATAATTTACATCGAAATCAGGTCAATGTAATGATCACAGGTAAATCATAGCATGTACATGCTAAAATAGCGTAGACATTACATTAAATAGCATTAAATAGCACTTTACTAGCAAAGAAAAATGCTCCGATGGAACAAAAAAGGGGAATATACTTGGGATTGTGAATTATCGAGGATGTAAAAGGAGGGGACTAGGAAAAATCTCCCTATGTTATATGCCAAAAATCGCAAAATATGTTAAAAATCAGACTTTCTCTAAACAATGCAAAAAATCGAAGTATATTCTGCGGTCTCTGAAAAAAACGTATTATTTTAAAATAATTTTCTCTGATTGACATAATATCTTAAAAGCATATTACATAATGCAACTTTTTGCAGACTTCATTCAACTTTGAGTTGTTTAATAATGTGACTGAAAGTGAAATGCTGTTAACAAATCATAATTAAGTTGTTCGTATTTCATTATTACTAAGCATGTCACTTAGCAGATACAGCCATTCTAAGTGTCAAAGTGCAAGCAATATTCAAATTACCAAAAAATTGATTGAAAAAAGCAGCGAATTGACAATGCAGTAGCTAAGCGAATTGAATGAAATAGTACATATCGATGCATTCAAGACAATCGATGATATTGTTGGTTCAAAGCAGTAGGAAACACGGAAGCTGACGTGCAACAGACCTTATGTAGATACTCTTTTACACATATCTACAACAATTGTTTACTAAACTATTACATTTTTCAAAGGCCGCAGAATATACTTCGATTTTTTGCATTGTTTAGAGAAAGTCTGATTTTTAACATATTTTGCGATTTTTGGCATATGACATAGGGAGATTTTTCCTAGTCCCCTCCTTTTACATCCTGCGATAATTCACAATCCCAAGTATATTCCCCTATTTTGTTCCATCGGAGCATTTTTCTTTGCTAGTACCCTACTTAATTAGCAGGATTTGGAAATACAATACTAGATTTCATTTACTGTGCGGTTCTTCTAATAATTGAATAGTTTAAACTTTACAAAGCTACTAGTTGTAGAAGAAACAAACATTCTGATTAGTAATTCTTATGTTACGTAGAACATCCTGTAAAGAAATATGCTTCCAAAACTTTCTAGAGCTCAACTTAATTTACATTTTAAACTTTACACAAGAGTGAAAAGAATTTTAGTGGGATTAATAATTTCGATATTGCTCTGAGATAACGATCAGCATTTATTGAGAAATGAAACCTCTATAATGTTCTAAGAACAAATTAACATTAGGTGTTAATCACTTTACACTAGTCTTCATGCGCCCCTAGCAGACGTATCACATCTGTTTCCATATATATTTTACGACTTTAGGGAAAAAATAAGTTACTGTGAGGCTCTAGAATGAAGTTTATTATGTAGTGTAAACTTTACACTAGCAACAAGTGTAAAGAAGGTTTTAGTTAAATTTTCAGATTTCGGCAAAAAATTCAGGTTTTTGCAAAGCTCTAGAACGAAGATTAATTAGCAGTGTAAACTTTACTCAACCGCCTAGTGTGAAGAGGATTTTATTCCGATTTGTAAATCTGATATTACTCGGATATTATTATCAACATTTATGAAAAAATTGCATGTCTACAATAGTCTGAGGACAAATAAACAATGATTGTAAACTACTTTACATCACTTTTGGATGTAAACAAACGCGCCTACGTGACGTCTCACATTTGATTCTTTAAAGATTTTCAGACTCCAGGAAAAAATTAGCTTTCTAAAATGCTCAAAAACGAAGATAAATACATATGTAGTGTAAACTTCATGTAAACACCTAGTGTAAAGAAGATTTTGGTCAGATTCGTAATTTTGATATTGTTCCGATATTACGATTAATATTTATGAAAAAAATTAAGTCTCCATAATGTTCTATGGGCAAACTAACAATCGGTGTAAACCACTTCACAACACTGTAGAATGTAAACATATGCGCCGGACTGGCATATCAAATTTGGTTCCTGGTCCATTTCTAAACTTGATAATCGTGTCCCTGACTCATAACCGGAGAAGCAAGCAGAAAAAACAAGACAGAAACGCATTTTAAACACCAGATTTTTGACTTTACACTCGCTAAATATTAGTGTATAGACAATTTGCTTTGACATGCAACCGATATAAAGCACTTTATTTTTATTCTATTGGACTTATCCCGACTTCTGGACGGAGAAATTGGCGAACAAAAAACACAACAAAAACGTATTTTTCATCATTTAGAACACTGTAAACTTTAAAATTCCTTACCGAACTCCCCATTGAGTTTAAAGAAATTCGGTTTGGTACAATTTGTAGCTTTTAAATCGTAGTACATTCCTGATGTGCCAAAAATTCTCTTGCAAAAATTATTTGGTATGATTTATTGATCAAAATTCGGAAAAAACGTGTTTTTTCGCCCATTTTTTACCTCTGATTTCGAACTTTACACCCCATAAATAACTCAAATATTGCGTTTTTTTAAAATGCGGTTTGCTGCGATGTGTAGCCCCTGGAAGGCACTTTATTACTGCTGTATTCAAATTTACCCTGACTCAAAAGCGGAAAAATTTGGCAGAGAAATCTTAGTTAAAAATCATGTCTTTTACACCATCGACTAGAGTGTAAACTTTAAACCCCAGGATCTAACTCACCATAGAGCGTAAAAGACTTTGCTTATATGCTGAATGTAGCCCTTGATCCGCTCTACATTTCTGTCCGAAAACATTTTTAAAAACTCATAACCGGAGTTAGTATCAGACATAAGCAGGTTGAAAACTCGACCAAAATGTGCTTTTTCACCCCAGATTTTCGCACTCTTTACACTCCCATTCGAGAACTAATGCGAATTTCAACAAACAAAAAAACGCTATTTGGAGCATCCCTTCCTCTACAAATCTGTGCCATTAATTTATTTGAGGAGTCAATGCTGAGTTGTCCACATGCCGTCTAAAAAACCTCCGAAAATTCATCCTATGTTATAACGTTACACGAAAACTTTACACCTTCTTTACACAGCCAGTTTTGCGTTTCAAGAAAAACAAAAGAACACAAGCAGCAATTTTTTATTATCTATTTTTAAAAAACCACACCTTCTAGATGTGTCCTGTTATAGCTGTAGGGGGCACAGGTGTTAGGGGTACCCAAGTATGTTATGGTACGCGCTAACGCGCTACCTATGATGATAATTTTTTAACACTTTTGCAGAAAAGATTTGATTTTCATAAATTTTCGGCCTTCATTTTGCCTTATTTTGCCCAAGACAATCTGTCTTTTTTCCATTCTAGAGCCTTCTTGACCATAATTAGTTGACCTGGGAATCAATTAATATCCTTCTTATGAGTCAACGTGACCTCGAAAATCGGATAAATGCTAAAATAGCCTAGAAACTACATTTAGTTAATCAGCGTCTTAATTTTTAAGCGCCTTTTGCAGAAAATATTTGATTTCAACTGAATCTGACATTCGTTTCTGCTTTATTTTTCCCAGAAAATTTCTCATTTTCCAAACTTCCCCCTTATTCGTTCCTTCCCACAACCACGTACATAGTTCTCCTGGATATTATAAAATTTCGTTTGTCATTATTGTTTAGATGACACGTCACCGGGAGCTCTATGATTCAATGTATATAAGAAGGCACTGTGAATGCAATTTGACAAACAAATAAAAATTACAAAAATAAAACATAAAAATAACTGAAATCGCATAAAACAGAGCACAACCTATGCATGTAGCTCCGTTCCCATAGTAGCCAATCGAGACAAACGCATTTCGGCTCATCTTCGACTCCTTGACTAGTGCAAACAGCGTGATTACCGCAATCGTCGTGCCCGTGGCACGTCAAAGCTGATGTTTTTGCCTGTCGACATTTCATGTAAAATATCGAATAATTGCTGGTTTACATATTGAGAATAATAAAAAGTTTAAATAATATACCACAAAACTATTGTATGCGTGTAGAATCAGCAAATAAAATTTATTTAACTAAAATTTTTTTTAACTCACTTTGGATTGAACAAAACTCAATGACTGCTTAATTATGACCTGTCAAAGATATGATAATTCTTCGTCTTTCAGGCATGATACATCGTTTCTCGTCGTCTTACGACTTCCAACCGCATACTAATGTATTCATGTTGGTTTGAAGCTGCCAAAGATATTAATTTCTAGCTTTATATGTTTAGCGTGCATATTTTTATGTGTCTCTAGTGCTAGCCAAAACAGTTCGAAAAGTTCTATCGAGATCAATATAGTTTTTAGTACTGTTCCTTAGCTTTACATCTTTACACCCTCACTTTACACCAAGCTCGGAATCAATACTGTTACAGTAAAAAAAACTAGTTAGTCTCCTTTTTAAGACAGGTATTCACATGTTTATGCTAATTATGTTTTCTTTAACTCATTGATTTTTTTCGTATTTTTGTTAAAAACCCCAATTTGATTTAGCAACAGTAATTTGAGTGTAATGTAAAGTAGGTATGTACTTTTTACCTGCATTCAACAATATGTGGATCAAACAAACGACAACTAACGTGTTTTGCATTCCACAGTAAGACATTCTATACATCCTGGAAATAAAACTTGACCTGTGATGTCAAACGTAAAAAAAGATTCACTGAGAATGAATGCCTGGCTCTCGATACCTACATATTGCAACTAGATTCTAAATTTCGGCCGGAACACGACGCATTCGTATTTAAAAATAGGTAGGTAATAAGTCCAGTAACCTACATTTTAACAACAATATTCATTTCATCATTAGAAAATTCTGTTAACTTAGCTCCCAAAATGTTTAGGCATATATTTATTCTTTTTATGCCAAATAAGAATGCATATAATAATTGCCTTTAGATATTTTATCATAATGTCGCGAATAAAAATAATTACAATAATTAACTATTAAGTCTTGCTTTTGGAATATAGATACGCAGCTTCAAAAGGTACCTGCCTGCGAGCAGTCACCTCGATCGCGTAGAAATTACATGAATAGGTAGGTACCTGCAATTTATTGAAAAATTCTCGCCGATTATTCGCA
>JAVLUZ010000154.1:2252528-2300942 GCA_036768485.1 Mermis nigrescens | reverse complement strand
TGGAATTCACGTGCGCGTTTCTTTTTTATTGACGCTATTAATAGCTAAATGTGTTGCCGCATTAGCGGCATGATACAAGATAATATACTGTAATATAAAAACAAGTTGACAGAGAATAATGAGCAAGACGCGGCGCTCGCGACGCATCACCTATAACATTAAAGTGACAATGATGGTGCGTCAACTTTTATGACGAGCACTGTAACTGAAAAGGTTTGGTCGGTTTTGCTCATTCATTGTGTAAACTGCAAAACTTAGTGTAAAACTTAGATTTGTGATTGTCTTTCTATTTAAAATTAATGTATTTTGCGATCGATGCATAGCCCAGGAATAAAGGCACTCAAGCAATAGATGAAAATGCATTTTGAGTATCCTAATGCTTGTGAATCAACGAAAAAAATGTTGAACGGGTTTACATAAGTTCATGAGAAATTGCGGTCAAAAGTCATTACGGCAAGTTTTGCATAACGAAGAAAAATTAGTTCTGAGAAAATGTTACATTTTGAACAGTTTATTACCAATTCATGCCAAACTATGTCAATCGATGGCCTAATTAGACATTCTGAAATCGATCAAAAAGGTTGTTAAAAATATTAAGAATTAAATGAGCTAATGCGAGATAATAGTTCGGATAAATAGGCGGGACCGCCTGTAAAAATTAAGGTTTACACAAACTTCTGTAGCTTTTACAATGTACAAGCAAACGCAACCAAATCATGTCAATAAGTTTCCTATTGGACTTTACATCTATGTCCAAAAATCATCAAAAAATATCCAGAGTTAGTGGAGTTGTTTGAAAAAACAGTTGGGATAGTTACATAGGTGGGACCAGTGTTTTTTTTGTACTCGGCAAAGATTTTTCCCGATGTATAAAGACTTTTCGGGACCGTCTTTGTACATGTACAAAGATTTTTGGGAAGACAAAAATTGCAAAAAAGGTCTAAAATTCGAAAAATTTTCGGCGCTTCGCGCCGAAGTTAGCAATTGTTGTGTTCTATATAACTTTATTATGGCAGAAATTGCATTTCAAAAGTGAAAAAGTCAAATTTTTTGGCGCTTCGCGCCGTTTTAAGACGATTCTTAGTGATTTTTGCCCTTAGAGACCCAGAAATTAGCTAAAACACACTACGAAAAGTCGAAGAACTCTGTTTTTACCACACTAAAAACGCTGCTGTACCAAATTATAGTACCCAAAAATTTTGTGTGTACAAAATGTACAAAGATTTTCAGAAAGACAAAAACTGTGAAAAGGTGTAAAATTCCCAAAATTTTTCGGCGCTACGCGCCGAACTGGATAAATTATTTGTCCTATATATCTTTAAAATGGCAGAATTTGCATTTAGAATGGAAAAATGTCAACATTTTTAGCGCTTCGCGCCGATTTCAGATAATGTTTAGTAATTTTTGGCGTCAGAAACCCAGAAATTAGCTAAAATACACTACCAAAGGTCGAAAACCCTGTTTTACCACACTAAAATCGCTACTGTACTACAAAAATTTGCATGTACAAAATGTACAAAGACTTTTGGGGACCATCTTTGTACAAGTACAAAGGGACCTTGTACAAAAAAAACACTGGGTGGGACACCCTGTATTATCGACAGGATAGGTTCCAGACCATACATGCACATAGAGGGTGAGGGGAGCATTATCCCCCTTAAAGTCAGCCGGACAGGTACTGTCCGGCGATTTTGAGCTGATGGAACGTTTTCATGCATTCGAGGTCAAAGGCAGTAGAAAAAACGACAAAATTTTTCCGGCGCTTCGCGCCAGATTAGTGCTTTTAAGTACTTTTTATTCAAAAACCGCCCGAATTTGATACGTTCTTGCATTTCTCAGTGTTAAAAGTGATATAATGCAGTCAGAATGGCGATATTACCACGTAAAAACGATTTATAGGCTATTTTAAATATGTTGATCATTAAAACAGCAAAAAAATCGTAAAGTTGAATTTGATGTTGTGGCTTTTGGGATTTCAGCCCCGCCCTGCCGACCCTGTCCTTTGTGCACCCTAAACCACTGAAATCGCCACCCCAATTTGCGGTCAGCTTCTCTGTCCAACGAGGTATATACGCCCAACGCGAAATTACGAAGGCATTCTTCGTGTTAAACAAAAATTTTCTAGCGTAATACCACTAATTGAACATTTTTCTAACTGTTGTTTATTATTGAAAACTCCTAGAGATATTGCCAAAAAAAACTTCCTTCAGCCCCGAAATTTTTGGGTTTTCAAAAAAAAAACCGTAGACAACGTGTCGTTTTGAGCCTTCAAAGCAATCTTGTGGCACAAAGGCGCCAAATTTTCAACGTTTGGAGCCATTGATTCATTTTTGGCTATATTTTCTTCAATATACTCAAATTTTTCCGGTCCTTTTTTCGTTCTAAAAAGGAGAAAAGCATCGTCAGAACCGCCAAAAACGGTATTTTTGAAGCATGCATACCTGTTTGTTTAGAGCCCAAAAAGGGAACTTCAGAAAAAGTTTTTGCTTTCAGCTGTCCCCCCCGAATATCTATGCGGTCCATGTATGTAATTGATCATGGTTCTAAAAAGCGCGGTGTAAACTGAACTTTGTCCTATCATTCGCTCTATGTTCTCAACATAAGGCCGATCAATCAGCGATGACCACCATAATCGAACCAAAAATTTTTAACCCTCCCCAAATTCGCGATTTTCCAAAATTTGCCAAAAAATTGGTAGAAAATGTGCTTTTTGAGCGTTTTTACCAATCAGTAAGCTAGAAAGCGTCAAATTTTCGGCGCTTATCGCCGAGACCTACCCTTTTTTCATATTACATTCTTCAATTTATTCAAATTTTTCAATTTTTTTCTGTTTTTATGCTCTAGCAACAAAGAGCATCGCCAGAAACGCCGAAAACGATGTTTTTCACGCGTATCCGCCATGTTTGAGAATAAAAAGTCACTTTCCAATTCCCCCCAGAATTCCCATGCTGTCCCTGTCTGCTGACTATTACACACAGGCGTGGCGAAGGGGTTTGGGTGGGTATGCACCACGGTTTTTTGTATTCGGCGTAGATTTCCCCGATGTACGAAGACTTTTCGGAACCGTCTTTGTATATGTACAAAGATTTTCGGGAAGACAAAAATTGCAAAAAAGGCCCAAAATTCGTAAAAATTTTCGGAATGAGTAACCGTGTGTTTTATATAGCTTCATAATGGCAGAAATTGCATTCAAAAGGAAAAATTTCAAATTTTTCAGCGCTTAGCGCCATTTTAAGACGATTCTTAGCGATTTTTGCGCCTCAGAAACCCAAAAATTAGCTAAAATACACTACCAAAGGTCGAACAACTCTGTTTTTACCACACTAAAATCGCTAATTTACTATATTATAGAACAAAAAAATTTGTGTGTACAAAATGGACAAAGACTCATGGGGACCATCTTTGTACATGTACAAACGGAACTTGTACAAAAAAACACTCGTATGCACCACGGTTTTTTTTGTGTGTATTTGGCAAAGATTTTTCGCGATGTACAAAGACTTTTGGGGACCGTCTTTGTACATGTACAAAGATTTTTGGAAGACAAAAACTGCAAAAAAGGTTCGAAATGAGCAATTGTGTGTTCAATATATCTTTATAATTTCAGAAATTGCATTTTGAAAGAATGCCAAATTTTTTGGCGCTTCGCGCCGTTTTGAGACGATTTTTACTGATTTTTGCCCTCAGAAACCTAGAAATTGCTAAAATACGTGACCAATGGTCGAACAACTCTGTTTTTGCCACACTAAAAATCGCTACTGTACCATATTATAGTACCGAAAAATTTGTGTGTACAAAATGTAAGACTCATGGCGAACCATCTTTGTACATGTACAAACGGACCTTGTACGAAAAAAACACAGGCATGCACCCTACAGAAGGCTGAATACCCCTAGAATTCAATTTTTGATATTTTTTTGTCTTTTCCGCAATTTTTTGATGCCAATGGATAGTAGCTCGATGAGAAACGCTTGAAATGGTGTTTTCCGCCATACCACCATTTTTAAGACCATTTGTTGACCTTTAAAAAATCGTGCACACACCTCCCAGAATTTTTCCGCTGCCCACCTATGCTGACCACTTATACTTGAAAACAACGCCATCAAATGTAGTGTAGACAAAATGTGTGATCGTTTCTGGGCAAAACGTACGTTTTCAAATAACGAACGTCCAATCCAGGCATATAAAGATCAATGAAATGAAGGCAAAGTAGGAAAAACGCAGTTTAAACAAATTTAATGTACCCAATTCAACCAATATGCGTTTCATACCATGACAGCACAATCAATGCTGACTTGATAGCTCGAAATGTAGATTATAAAAACTGAGGAAGAGTAGAAAAAAGTCCAATATAAACTGACCCTTTTTCGCCTAATTAGACGTAGTTACGTTTTTGAATAAACCCGCGCGGTCAAGCAACATCGAATAGAAAGTCTAGAATACGGAAAAACAAGAGCAGATTAAACAAAAACGTAGTGTAAACTCCTCCATTCGGGGAAAGTTGGCGTACGTTCTAAATTTCTGGTCTTGCAATCAATGACCGCCGACTAATAAAGTGTGGTGTAAACCAAAAATGCGCTGTAAACTGATCATTTTCGGACGATCCGTCGTCAAGCTCAATGTAAACAAAAGCGTAATGTAAACTGGCACATTTTGGAGCGGTCGGTGTGCGACCATTTCTAGATCACACCCGTGCGAATAAATCAATGCACGTCGACCAAGTAATTCAAGTAGTAGGCACATATAAAGAATAGTATAAAAAATGCAGTGTAAACTGACCGTTTTCGGGCAATTCACCGTACGTTTTCAAATTTCGCGCTTCGTCGGCATTGTACTTTTGAATGACATCGGCTTTCTTAGTCTGATAATCTCGCAAGCCAATTAGAATAATATCGCCGGCGTTGATCCACGTCTAAAAAAATCTGTGCAGTTATGCAAATTCGAAATGTTGCCAAAATGCTAATGATGATAATCATACATGATCTGAGGGGTTTGGGGGTTTTCATTCCCCCAGAAAAATTTTCATCCCCCTCCCGCAAAAATTTTTCCATCCCCCACAGAAAATTGACGATTTCTTGAAAGTTCCCAGAAATTTTCTAAAAATTTGTAGAAAAGACGCTTTTTAAAGCGTTTTTAGCTATCTATTTGCTCCAAACTGCCAAATTTTCGCGCTTCGCGCCATTTTACTCTTGTTTTGACTATATTTTGTTCCGACTTTTTTGATTTTTGTTCTAAATTTTTTGTTTTCATGCTCTAGAAAGATAGAGCATCGTCATAAACGTTGAAAAACGATGCTTTTGCCGCGTACCTACGATTTTTGGACCCCAAAAACGGCACTTCATAATTTCACCCCCCCCAGAATTCCCATGCTGTACATGTATGACGATAATTCAAACTTTTTAATGGTTTGATTTTCGATTAAAAATTGTTAGAAAAATACACTTACTGATTATTAATTATTGATCTTATTCAAAAAATATTATATTATTTATATAACACTAAATAAACTATTGATTTATATTAATTTTTCTTATATTCTGAATATAGACCGAAAAGAGCTAGAAAAATATGACTTAAATTTCCAACAAAAGGATAATTGATTGAAAGCAATCAGACAAAACGCGTTTTCTCCACAAAATCGATAAACTCAACCTTTTAAAAAAAAGTTTAAAGAACACAATCTGCGTGAGGCAAATTGGGAGAAAATCGCCTGTCAATCAAACAACTTCAGCTAGTCAGATAACTTCTACTACTGCTACAACATCTAGGATGGGTGGAGGTAAGGGCGGGTTGGAAGGCCTGGTGAGTTTTAGACTTAAGAAGCTTTCTTTATTCTTGCTTTTCTTTTTCAAGATTCGTTTAAAGCTAAATATATTCACATATTTGGAGAATAAGTATGATCATGGAGTTGTGTTACTTTTGAGAAAAGTAGAAGCTCTCAACTTCGCTATGATAAGCTTCAGTTGGATGTTGCATTCCTTAAGAAATGCATTGATAATGATTTGCTTCCTAAATTTCTGGCTTTCAAGGTTTCTAATAGGATGCTTGGCGTTCTAAGTGTTATATAACATGCCAGAGGCTTCTGCTTAATGAGGAAATGAAAGGTAAAATCAAAGAGGTCGAAAGAGTCCAAAGAGATTTGAAGGCACAGATAACCTTGTTTAATTCAGGAGTATCCTGGCTTGATTCTCAGGTATCATTAACATACATTAGACGCAATGTGTCTAAATCTCTCAACTCATGTTAGACAGTTGTATAGCAAGAAGGTAAAAAACTTGCTTATGCATAAGAAGTGTTAATAGTATCGATCCTGACAAGGTTGTGGTTAATTTAAGTAACCTAGTTTTGACAGCTCATGAGAAGCTCGTCTTGTCTTATGGTATGAAGTACTCTATTACACCTAGGAAGATCGAGTATGGTGATTATTTGCTGCCTTTGAGAAACTGATGGGTTTCCTCAATAAACAAACTGCCTTTAGCTGTGATAATGTAAAAATGCAAATAATAAAGAATCGATTGCGTGACATTGCTATTAGCTCATACTTTAATTATGATAAGAAGCATTGTGATAATCTATAAAAGCGTGACTATGAAATCCTCAGCAATCTGTCAAAAGACAAGAATATCATTGTCCTAAAGGCAGATAAGGGTAACCAAGTTGTAACTTTGAACAAAGATGACTACATTAGGAAGTTGAATGATGTCTTGAATGATATCTCAAAGTTCAAAGTCATTGACTGTAATCCTTGTCAGTTTATACGCTCAGTTGAGAAACGCATATCAGCCCGTATACTGAAGGTTCATAAGCAGAATGGACTATCTGCTGATGTGTATAAAAGTATAAATCCTGTAGGATACAGTTATGGCAGGCTTAAGACTGATCTTGTCAGCCATCAACACTCCAACTTATAAAGTTGGCTAAGTATTTTGTGCCGATCGTACAAGACATAAGTACAAATGAATACACTTTATGTGACACTGGTAGTTTCCTGACAAGACTTAAGGCTTTTACATTCAAAAGCCATCATTTTATGGCTAGTCTTGATGTTCAAAGCTTGTTCACTAATATTCCACTCAATGAGACCATTGACATATGTATTAGGAAACTATTTGATGATCAGAATGTCATGTTAGTAAATAACATGAATCGTCATCAATTCAAACTGCTTCTAGAGCTAGCAGTTAAAGATTGTTACTTTACGTGCAATGGTAAAATCTATCAACAGATAGATGGTGTTGCTATGGGTAATCCGCTTGGCCCAGTTCTTGCCAACATTTTCTTGAGCCATCATGAAACAAAGTGGCTCAGAGACTGTAATATAAAGATCAGACCCAAGTTTTATGTACGTTACGCTGATGACACATTTGTAGTGTTTTCTGACAGAAATCAGCCTACTAAGTTCTGTGATTACATGAATCAGCAACATCCTAATATGAAGTTCACATTTGAAACTGAATGTGACATAAATTCTCCTCGATGTTCTTGTTGAAAGGGAGTCCGATGATATTGTGACATCATCATATCAGAAACCTACATTTTCTGGCCTTTATGCCAAATTGTCTAGCTTCATTCCTTTTGCCTATAACGTTGGTTTAATAAAGACACTTTGTGAGTCGCATTTACATGATTGTTAACTCATATCAGACTTTTGTCTCTGATATTGACAAGCTGAAGCAGACTCTACTGCAAAATGAGTATCCCCTTGGCTTGATTGATAAGGTCATATCAGACTTTATGACAAAGCTTTATAATAAGAGTGATGAAATGAAAGTCGGGTGTGATAAATTATGCTATTCTCTTGTCTTGCCTTACACTGGTGTGCATGGCTACAATGTACGCAGCAGAATTCTAAAGCTTATATCTGCATTTTACCCTCAGATTAGAGTAAGGTTTGTTTACAAACCTGTCATGTGTATAAGCCGGTTTTTCAAAAACAAGGATGCTGTACCTGCTAAGCTACTCTCAAATTTAGTATATAAGTATACGTGTTCTAGCTGTATGGCTAGTTACATTGGCGAAACTCGCCGACATTTTGGGAATAGAATTGCAGAGCATACTGGCATCTCATTTGCTACAGGAAAGCCAATTCAGGGTGATAGCTTAT
Source organism: Mermis nigrescens (assembly GCA_036768485.1). Lineage (NCBI taxonomy): Eukaryota > Metazoa > Nematoda > Enoplea > Mermithida > Mermithidae > Mermis > Mermis nigrescens. Next base: position 2,292,838 of record JAVLUZ010000154.1, on the reverse strand, counting down.
CTGCTATTCACAAACATATCTCAAGTAGTAATCATTCAATTACATCAGATTGCTTCAAGGTTATTAGTCGAGCATCCAACTCTTTTGATCTTTTAATCAAGGAGTCGTTATACATAGCACGTGATCGTCCTATTCTCAACAATAATGTTTCATCATATCCTCTAAATTTGCTTCAATTTACTAAAATCCCATCTTTTCATTTTCTCATAGTTTAAAATATTTTATAATTCTCTTCATAATTTAATGGTATGTTTAAACTTCAAGTTTCTCTTGTTTACAACTCTCGCTTAGCAAGCTCATTTTTCAAAATTTAAACTTATTGTAGATACAACAACAGGCATCATACGTTAGCCGTAAGGATGAGTTAGGTTGGAATGTGTGGCAAATCATATGCTTCTGTGGCATACAGGAGCACAGGGGCGGATTTAGGGGGGCCGAGGGGGTACGGCCGCCTTCCCTCCCATTGGCCCAAAATAGTGCGCAAAATTAAGGATTTTTGAGCGATTTTTAGCGCTTTTCCGGTTAAAACAAATATTTTTCCGCCGTCAGGGTTCCCGCCCCCCATTGGGACCCCCCTTAGGAACAATCCTGGATCCGCCACTGCAAGAGCATGGCGAGGGGGTAATATGCCCCTTCCCCATGAGCTTTGAAAACTATTAGCTAAACAGCGATTTTGGCCGAAAAACCGTAGATGTAGCCATTTTGGGCTAAGTAAATTGGCTAAACAGCCTTTCTGGGCTCAGGAAACCAGCTATATAGTCTTTTTGAGCTCAAAAATACTATTTAGTTGTCCTTTCTGACTATCAAAAGGATATATAGCTATTTTCTCGACTCCAAATAGGGATTAATAGCTAGTTTTAGTCCAAAAAGGCTATACAACTATGTTTGTGAATCCAAAAAAGGCTATAGAGCAAGTTTTCTGAGACCAGAATGGCTTTGTAGATAGCTGTCTGGCAATTTTTTGATTTTCAACCCCCTGAAAGCTTGACCTTGCGCACCTATGACATGTGCCCATATACATATAACAGGGGGATAGGGGATCCCCCAAAGTTGGTCCGTCCACTCCCAAAATTCGAAACTATTTTGCCACTTCCCGATTTTTGGCTAACTCGAATTTTTTGCGATTTTTATGTGTTTTTCTGACATTTTTGGCCAAAAATTGCGGGTCAGGGGGCAAAGGAGTTTGCCTCGAGTCTACTGACGCAAATTTTGTGGCCAAAAAAGGCGAAAAGATCCTAAAAATGACAAAAAAATGCCTAAAAAATGGCCAAACAAACAAGCAGTTTTCACAAAATACGGAGGAAGCGGGTCAGGGGCATGGAGGGAGACGAGAAACTTCGGGTGAAGAGGAGCCCCTATCCCCTAAAGAGAGTCCGTTTTAGAGAATTGAGATTGATCCACAAAACTTAGCAACGATTAGTCCAAACTACTCAAAATCTTCGAAATTTAGGCTTTTTTGTTCTTTAAATCTAATATTTTTTCATTTATATCTATTTCAGTCGAATCAAAACTTCGAACTCCTCCCAATTCGTTGCTCTCACCTTTTTCCTTAACTTTCCCCTAATATGACAAAGTCTAACATTGCCATCGAAGCAATAGGCCTGCAATCGTCCATTGCCCAACATTTTTATTACTTGTCCGTATTCTGACAAGAGAATATATGAAATTGAATATACCCATTAGAAAGAAAGATGGATCTAGTATCAATTATCCCCAGCGTTTTTAGCCGATCCATATAAGCTACAGTAACCAAACTTTTACAAGGAGATAGCTATAAGCCTATTGTACTAATCTGACAAAATTGATTAACTTACGTTGTAAACTCACTGCTTTAAAATAAATTAAAAAAACTTACCTTTACTTTACTTTTAAACCTACTTTAAAATAACTTTTTTAAACTTACTTTTTTAATGTAGGATGTTGATTGAGTTACAAAAAACTGCTTTGTTTGAAACCCACCGAATCGTTTACAGTTTTTAGATGCCGTTAGTACGTTGTAAACTGTGAGTGTTAAACAGTAAGTTTACACCGTAAGTTACTCAATTTTGCCAGATCAGTACAATAGGCTTATAGCTATCTCCTTATAAAGTTTGGTTACTGTAGCTTATGCGGATCGGCTAAAAAAACGCTGGGGCTGAAATTAGTATACAAGATCCGAAAGACGAATAAAACAATTAAATACAACTAACCATTAAATACATCTCATGATTTTCGTAATCTTCGAGTTTTATGCGATAAATAACGCATTCATTTTTTGATTTAGCTAATTTTGGGTTGAACGATTTTAAATTTTAATTTATATCGATTCCAAAAATATTTAAATTTTTGATAAAAAATAAAAATTGAGAATTTTTACTCCCTCGCTTTCAGAGCTCAAAGTTATTTAATTTTGTTTTCTATCGTTTTTTAGACGTTTTGACCAAATAGTAGGTCATTATTAGGTCCATATTCAGAATTTTATTTGGGGGAACGAGATCCGATATTTTTTACGTCAGACATTTGGAGAACTATTAGTGGGTGGTAGTCAGAAATAATGCCACTTTTAAGCGTTTCTCGGAAATTTTTGATTTTTTTCTCCGAAAAAAATATAAAAACAAAATAATTTAATTTCGGGGGCCCTCACCGATTAATTCAGCAATATTTGAAAGTTAAATATTAGGCAAAGATTAATTCATACACAATCTAATTAATTATAATGATTTTGTTAATTCATTGTTTACTTTTATCAATTTATCACTTTATCCAGATGAGCTTTTATTTACCTAATTATCTTTTATTAATTCATTTCATCTAACTTTTGGCAACCATACATGATCTTGGGGGGTTTGGGGGGGGAATTTCACCCCACGCAGAATCATTTTTCACCCCCGCAAAGAATTTTTCACCCCCCCCCAGAATTGGCGATTTTTCAAAAGTTTCCTAAACTTACCTGAAAATTGGTAGAGAAAGTGTCTTTTTAAGGGTTTTTGGCTATCTATTTGCTCAAAATCGCCGAATTTTCGGCGCTTCGCGCCATATATTCATGTTTTAAGCCATATATTGGTCAATTTATTCGACTTTTTCGAAATTTTTTTCATGATTTTATGCTCTAGAAGGATAGAGTATCGTCAGAAGCGCCAAAAAAACGATGTTTTTTAACGCGTACCGGCCATTTTTGGGCCCAAAAGGCACTTCAGGTTTTCACCCCCCGGAATTCCCATGCTGTGCATGTATGTTGGCAACTATTGCTTGAAATCGATGTAGAAAATTGAACAAGAAATAAACTAGAATATACCAAAAAATATTTGAAAACCAAAAAGTTAACAAATAAAATATCGACTTTTTCATCTTATCACCTTGACCATCTTCCTTGAATACCAATTCTCTTTTCTCAGCTTCGTTCTCGTTTTTTCCTCTCCTGCGATTCTTACCACCTTTTCCTATAATTTAACGAAATAATTATATTTTTTCAATTTTTATTTTGTACGCTTTTTATGAATATTTTTTTCCTTTATTTTTCGGCATGATTCACTAGAACGATCGATATATCGATATTTCAAAGCCAATAATGATTTATCTGATAACTGAGAACGAATCGAATAACAGGACAAATTATATTTTTTTAAATCGTCCGTTGCGAACTGAAGCGGCTAGTAAATGTATGAGGTTAGGTAGAGTTGAATCTGCTCAATTAATCATAATCGTGCATGATTAATAGAGATAATAATCTACAGTGCCCGCCACGAATATTGCCGCTCTAATATGCTTCACAGGATGATAGAGCATGTGAAAGACTATATGTTTAACAGGTCGGTCATGCGTGGGCGGAAATTGGACCGACGTGTAAAAGATATATCCTTCGGTAATCTCTATCATCTTTTGAAGCATATTAGAGCGTCAACATTCAAGGCGAGTAGTGTAACATAGACATTGGTGTGCGAAGGTCAAACTTTCAGAGAGGGGTGAAAATCAAAAACTTGGAGATAGCTAAGTGGCTTGTGAAAAACGATTATATAACGAAAAATTATGGTACCGATCGCATAAAATCATCGTTTTCGAGCATTTGTGGCCAGCTGTTTTAAATTAACAAATATTGCTATAACATTTTTGGGCTAAAAATAGCTATTTGGCCCTTTCTCATGTCGGGGAACAACACAATGAACGTTTGTTAGTCCATAAAAGACTATATACTTAATTTTCTGAGCTCGAAAAAGGCAATATAACAATGTTTTTCGACCAAAATGGCTGCATCGCTATCAATGTTCTAAGGGGGGGCACATACCCCCTCTCACACCTCCCCAAGCCCATGTGTGAACAAAGACTCGACTGAAAATATTAACAGGTCACACATGCACACTGGGGGTATGGGGTATCCCCTATCCACTGTTTTTTTTGTACGAGACAAAGATTTTGAGGCTCGTACAAAGAATTTCGGAGCCATCTTTGTACAATGTACAAAGACTGTTTGGGGAAAAGTTATAGTAATTTTAACGTTTTTGGAGTATTTTTTAGCAAAATTTCTAAAAATTTTCGGCGCTTCGCGCCGAGTATCATAATTACATTCTATTTAACTCCAAGCGCGGGCATTTAACACTCCAAAATCTACATATCTGTAAGCATCTTTGTACAGATTGAAGCATCTTTTACATTTTTATTAAGATTTTATGCAGAAAAAAGAACTATTAAACAACTTTGCACTGTTTTCTGCCGTTTGAAGCATAAAATTGACTCTTTTCTCTTTGCGTTGCATTAAATTCATAAGCAAATTGGTGTCTATTATGAGATTCAGTCATCACATTGCAACCGCTTATTACTTATAATTGTGTAACACAAGTCATTTTGACTTGCTGAGTCGAATTTTATGTGTAATTTAAACCTAAGACTCATGAAAATTTTGGCGTTTTGGGCTGAACTAATATAACCAGCTGAATTAAGGACAAAGTTACACCTTTTGCGAAGCGTGCGGGTCACGGATAACAATCTAGTAGTATGTAAAAATGTGTGCACTCAATTGCATATCTATACGTTATATGTACAAAACAATTCTTCGCACGTACAAAGACTTTTCCGGAGATCTTTGTACATGTACAAAGAGGCTCGTACGAAAAAAACAGTGCCCCTACCACAACTTTTTGAACATTCACCCCTCAGGCCGTTTCAAACCTGTTACTCGAACCATGAAAAGGCGTTAAATCACGTCTAACACCATAATTTCAGGTACAAGCACACATTCCCATAGGGGGTGAGGGGGGGGGGTATTACCCCCACCTCAGGGTCCGAGACTTGAATCACTGTCGGACGATTTTGAGCTATCAAACATTTTCTGCATGATTTTTGGGTACAAAAACAGCGAATTAATACATTTCTCTTTTGTTTATCCATAAAATACCTGGAATTAACTTAAAATGATCTGAAAAGTCAACATTTTCAATGAATTCTTATATTTTTTACTCACAAGAGTGACGAAACTAGTCAGAATGGGACAAAAATAAGTTTAAAATGCAGTTTTTCTCATTAAAGCATGCTGCATAGGAAGTTTTAGCCATTTTTCATATTTGACCTGCAAAAAAGGCTAGACTCTAAATTTAGTGGTCCTAAATTTTGGGATTTCACCCCCCCCTCTGAACATTCGACCTTGGGAAACTATGGGTACAAGTACAAATTTTCCGAGCAGTCGACTGTCAAATTAATTCATACAGACAATTTTCGTCCATTATTTTGTATACTTTTGATGTTATAGGTCATTTCATCGCCCTTATCGTTACTATTTTCATGCAAATTTAATCATAAATGTTCATGAAGAATGAAATAAAACGAATTAAGTATTGAAATTTGTCATAACTTAACATTAAATGGGTAAAACATACTAATTTACCCCCCCCACCCCAAGGAAACCCGCTTTACCCCCCATAACTTTTGACCGCGTGCATCTATATATGTATGTGACAAAAATATATTTTAATTGCTATCTAGCGGCCGACACCTAAGTCGGTCGTCAACCATACATGATCTTGTGAAGGAAGGTTGGCAAGATACGACCGGGCGACCGGGTGCCGGCCGGGCCTAGTAAGCCCAGTTCCGAGTGCCGGCCCAAGTCAAAAAAGCGGCACCGAGTCTTGGCCGGGCCTTTTAATGGCAGAATACATGCAGACAGGCCCGCATCCAGTGGGATATGGAGGTGCGTGCCCCATCTTACACGAAATCAAATATGAGAATGATTTTATCCTTGAATCCCCTCTGCTTTTTCAGCCCGGAATCGCAAAAAATTTTCGGCGCTTCGCGCCAAATTCCACAACTATAATTAGAGTTTAGGTATATACTCCCAAGCGCGCGGTTTGAACACTCTATTTTTAATCTTTTTGCAACTAAAAGCGTATTTTGCATCTATGTCTTCTGTTTTGCACAGGTTTTAAGCACATAATGAGATTTTTTAGGCGGTTTCCAATGGGTTCTCACCATTTTTAACGCATCTGGGTAGCTAAATTTGAAAAGTGTGCAGCTCTAGTGATCATAGAACGTTTTTTTAATTCATCCTTTTGTCCCCGGTTATAAAAAATTTTGGTTGTGCCCCCCTCCCCCGAAACAAAGTCCTGAATACGGGTCTGCAGGCAGATTTCCTTTTTCTTTTCGCTGCATTGTATCTTACATGCTTCAAGAAATATATTAACTAAAATTGAATAAGATTAAACGTAGATATTAAAAGGGCGCGAATCCATAGGCGTAGCCAAGATTTTCTGCAGTTAATAATAAAAAAATCCATCTAAAAGACCCATAAAAAACGGGCGGGGGCCGCTTAACGTATTTTTTCGATTTTTCACATTGTCCTGCACTATTTGAGCGATTTATTTTTTTATAATCTTTCAATTGTTTTGACGGGAAGATGCTTATTATGCGCTAAGCGCTAATTTTTTGACTTTAAAACGATAGAAACTACCAAAAATAAAAGAAATCGGCGCTGAAGCCCCGACTATTTCGATTTTTCGTCGCATAACAGCATCATGCAGCTGCATTGCTCAATTGTTGAACATATCGAAATTTTCCTCAGAAGAAGAAGTCCCCCACGCTACGCCAGTGCACGAAGCGCCAGAGAACTTTGAAATTTCGCCTCCTAAAACCACGGTTTTTTTTTGTATTCGGCGAAGATTTTTGCCGATGTACAAAGACTTTCCAGGACCGTCTTTGTACATGTACAAAAATGTTTGGGAAGACAAAAATTGCAAACAAGGTGTAAAATTCGTAAGAATTTTCGGCACTTAGCGCCGAAATAAGTAATTATGTGTTCTATATATCTTTGTAATGGCAGAAATTGCATTTCGAAAGGAAAAAATGTCAAAGTTTTGGCAGCCACGCGCCGCTTAGGACGATTATTTGTGATTTTTGCCCTCAGAGACCCAGAAAATAGCTAAAGGTCACAAACTAAGGTCGAACAACTCTGTTTTTACCACACTAAAATCGCTACTGTACCATATTATAGTATCCCAACAAAAAAAACGCTGCCTAAACATCAATGGCAAGTAATAAAATTAAATCGATTCGGCGCAAAATGGCCGGAAATTTTGACATTCGATCTCCCTAAGGCGCATTTTCGCATTACAAAACTTGTCCAAAACTCCGTGCAGCAGGTGGATATTTTCAATCAAGGTAAAGTTCTAGAACAAGTTATCGACAAAGTGATGCGATGGGCGCCGCACGGCCTTAGCACCAATAACAATTACAGATTCAATCCAAATTTTGATATTTTGTCTCCCTAAAACGCATTTTCGCATTACAAAATTTGACAAAATCCTTTCAGTAGATAAGGATTTTCAATTGTAGTGAAGTTCTAGAGCAAGTCGCCGGTAAAAGTGCTGCAATTGGCGCGGCACGGCTTAAACATCAATAACAAGTAGATACAAATTTAAATGGCACTTGTGTAGTTTACGGGGTACTGGAAAATTATTTTGAAAATTTCTTCGAAATTTAGTAAAATATAATCAATTGTAATACGCTGATAACGAATATGACATTCATTTCTGAAAAATTTGAATTTTGATTTTTTTTCCTCGAATTTGTGATTTTTTTCCAATTTTTGAACATTATGATCAATTTTTGTAGGCTTCTTTTTTGCCTGGTATCTAAATGGATCCACAAGCAGCATTCAAACATTATCTCGTCCATGTCCGACCAAACGAAGCTTTCTATAAAAATTGGAAAAAGTGAAAATAGGTATCGCACATATTAAAAATGAAAAACTTCAAATTTTCCAAAAACTACTGGTCTGTGATCAAATGGAAGGCGAAAGTAAAATCTTGAATATGAAAGTGGAAATGGAAAATGGAAAACGGGTAAAATCTGGAACTGGAAAATGGAAACGGAAATTTTTCACTGAAAAAAATTCTTTTATGAAAGATTAAGCAAAAATCGAGTATATTTTGATGTCGTTAATTGAAATTACGTACGCCTGGCCGGATGGTAAATCGTCGAAAAATTGAAAAAATTGGTGGGTACATATAATCCGGAAAATGGATAATGGAAACAGAAAGTGGAAAATTTTCCATTTACGAATTTTTCACTGAAAATCGTTCTTTTATGGAAGATTAAGGTAAAATCGTGAATATTTCGATATATTTAGCTGAAATTTTGTATCCCTGGCCACGATGGCAAATCGCCGGAAAATGGAACAATTGGGTATAATCCAGAAAATAGAAAATGGTAACGGAAATGGAAAATTTAGCACTATAAATGCTTCTTTATGAAAGATTAAGGTAAAATCACGGATATTTTGATGTACTTAGTCAAAATTTCGTATCCGTAGTCAAATTAGAAAATTTTCGAAATGTAAAAAATTCGGAAAATGCAAAATAAAAGCGAAATGGAAAGTTTTCCATTTTCAAATTTTCACTGAAAATGGTTGTTTTATGAAAGACTAAGGTAAAATCGTAGATATTCCGATGTATTTAGTTAAAATTTTGTATCCATGGTCAAGATGGAAAATGGAAACGGAAAATGGAAATTTTCCATCTTTGATTTTTTTACACTTGCTTCAGTTGAAATTTTATATCCATAGTTGAGGTGGAAAATCGACGAAAAATAAAAAATTCTCTATTTTCCGTTTTTTCATTTCCCATTTTCCTAATTTTACACATTTTTCCAGCGATTTTCCATCTTCACCATCGATACAAAATTTTAACTAAAGACATCAAAATGTCCAGGATTTTAGCTTAGCCTTTCATAACAGAACCGTTTTTAATGAAAAAATTCAAAAATTGAAAATTTTTCATTTTCTGTTTTACATTTCCCGATTGCCATTCTCCGGATTTTACCCATTTTTCCATTTTTCGGCGATTTCCCATCTTTATACTGGATATAAATTTCAACTAAAGACATCAAAATATCCACGCTTTCAGCTTAATATTCTATAAAAGAACTATTTTCAGTGAAAAAATTCGAAAATAAAAAATTTTGCATTTTTTGTTTCCATTTTCCGGATTTTACGCGTTTTTCTATTTTCCAGCGTTTAACCAACTTTTCGATTTTTTATTTTCCGGCTTTTACCCGGTTTCCCATTTACCCTTTCCAGCTTTAACCTTTTTTCATTTTCCATTTCCATTTCCATTTCCGGCAATCCCTAACCTACACAAGTGCCAATAAAATCAATCTGGAAAATTTCGAAATTTTGCATTTCTTAAACGCACTTTTGCATTACACAAATTTTCCACAATATGAAAATAAAGTTTTTTTCCAAATCTCAAAATTGTGTTTCAAAAAAACCCATAAATGCGGAAAAATGGGGCCTGACAAGGCCACCATTTTTTCCTAGCGATTTGGTTCACTGTGAACCATACCCAAAATTTTTTCCAGATTTCAAATTTTGGTTCACATTTGTGAAGGGTCTAAAAAAATATTTGAAAATTGAGCGGTCATGTTAAAAAGCCGATGTTTTTTTGCACAAAATTCATCCTACATAAAATGGCGAGACCCAAAATGAGTTTTTGAACATTTTGTTATTGTAAATTTAGCGCAATGCAATGAATAAACGATCAGTATATAATATGTTCTATCTCCTTAAACTGCATTTTCAGACCTTTACTAGTGCACTTTAGCCGATTTCTGGAGACTCATCGAAGAATAAAAACTCAATAATTTATCGAATGGCGCTGAACGCCGAAAAAGTTCGAAATTTCACCGCTCCAAAACGCATTTTTGCAATGAAATAGCTGCAATCGGCGCAGCCTAAACATCAATAACAAATAATTAAACTAAATCAATCCGGCGTGCGCTGGAAAATTTTTGAAATTTTACCTCTAAAAAGCATTTTTGCATTACAAAAATTGTGCGAAAATCCGTGCAGAAGATAAGAATTTTTGATCGTATTAAAGGTCTAGAACAGCTATCGATAAAAGTGCAGTCATCGGCGCGGGCGTGGCCTTAACATTAGTAACATATGTAAAATTAAATCAATCCGGCACGAAGGACCGAAAAATTGCAAACTTTGACTCTCTAAAACCATTTAGGCATTGGAAAAATTGGCCAAATCAGGCACGGCCTAAATATCAATGACAAGTAAAAAAATTAAACCAATTCGATGTGAAGCGCCGGAAATTTTAGACATTTTACCTCTGAAACGCATTTTTGCATTCCGAAAATTGCACAAAAATTCGTGCAGAAGATGGGAATTTTCAATTTTACTGAAATGGACTTAACTGAAATAATTTATTGCTGAAAACGCGACTATTACGAAGGATGCAAGAAAATAATAAAACGTATGGTCAATACAGTAAAAACGTACAGCAAAAGGCGACGAGCGAGACGTAAAAATGACGATTTAGACTCGCCATCTAATAAATTTGGATAAGTCGACATCAGTTAATCTATATTCGAATATATTTAAGTTAGGGGTAGAAACTACAAAATCAGGTAATTGATTCCAAACAGAGATATACTTATAAAAAAATCGAATTTTCGTAAATCAGAGCGAACAAGAGGAAGAACTAGCTTAAATCGATTTGTGCAGCGAGCAGTATTTTTATTAAGCACAAAAAATCTGTCATGGAGAGACAAAATTTTTGACTAATAATTTGATATGCCATACATAAGCAAATATGCAGGCGACGTACCTAATTCTTATCGACACAAGTTAAGTTGGTTAAGGCTCTCGCCGCAAGAAAGAGCGCTATGATATCCAACTATGTATTTAGTAAATTTACGCTGAAGAGCCTCAAGCCTGTTTATATCACTAATATAAGAGGAGTTCCATAAAACAAGAATATTCGAGGACCGGTCTGACGTAAACAATGAAGGCCTCAACGAGATTATTTTTATCACGTGAAAAGAAGGATTTTCTAATGAAAATAGATCTCAAGAAAGTTTTTTTGATTGTACTGCTGTAATGCTTCTTAAATTTTAGGTTTTGCGAAATTAGCACATCTAAATCACGAACAAAGACAGGATCGTCAGTAATAACTTGTGTATTGAATGTGAATAAGAATTTAGGAATATTTTTGCCCCAATATAGGACAGTGCATTCAGAATACGAGATAGGTAAACAATTTTTGGTGGTTCAAATAGAAATTCTGTCTAAATTAGTCTGAAGTGTTTGCTGATAACAGGAAAGATTAATTATTCTAAGGTCATCCGCGGACATAAAAGTCGAACTTAACGAGTTATCAAATACCTACATCATTTATAAGAATTAAAAACAACGTGGTCCAAGAACGTACCCTTGAATAACTCCACTTGTAAGAGCGGCATAATCTGAAAAACTGATTGACGCGAACACGCTGATTACGATTAGGTAGAAAAGCCTTTAACCAATTAAGCAGGTGATATTTAAGAAGAAGAAGAAGAAGAAAGTGTTTATTGTCAGAAAAATACACGAAAATTGATAAAACACAAATACATGATAAAATAGCGACTGAACAAGAGGACATACACAGATCACGAAAGTGATACAACTAGGTATGCCCCAACAATAAATTTGTAAAATCAATGTTTAGGAGCTCTTTTTTGAACAAACCGATTTTGGGTGAAGAGACAATTTGATCAGGTAAGGAGTTCCAGATTTTTCGGTATCTTTGCGAAAAATCGTTGAGGTGAGCATTGGAACGGACAACTGGTAGTGTAACTTTACGACTGTTAACTGATCGGGTAGTGCCTTGACTAAAAATGAAGAATTCATTAGCATCAATACAAGATAAACCATTAATAATTTGATACATGAGACATAGACATATGTGAAGACGGCGAAGTTCTAAAGAAGGCAGGTTAAGAAGCTTTAGGCGTTCAAGATAGGATAAATTGCTATTAAAACCAAAAAGACGTTTAGTAAATTTACGCTGAACATTTTCAAGACGATTTATATCATTTGCATAATATGGATTCCATACAGAAACAGCATACTCAAGCATAGGTCTTACATAAGTAGTATAAGCCCTAACTAAAATTTCTTTATCACAAGAAAGAAAAGCTTTGTGTATTAGAAAACAACGAGAAACAGCTTTTTTAATTATGTGATTTAAATGTTCCTTACAATTGAGATTGTGGGAAAAATAAACACCCAGATCACGAACGGAACAAATATCATTTGGAATATTTATATTATTCAAAGAATAAAGCTTTTTTGGATTATTTTTACCAAGATGTAAAACTGCACATTTTTCCGAAGCAACAGGAAGTTGCCAATTTATAGACCAAATATAAATATTGTCCAGATCTTTTTGTATTAAATGATAATCAGAAGATGGACCAAAGATTTTGACATCATCGGCAAAGAGGTAAATTTTACTATATTTAATCAAATTACATAGGTCATTAACATAAATTAAGAATAAAGTAGGACTAATACAACTACCTTGGGGGACACCACTGCCAACAGGCATGAAATCAGAAAAAACTCTGTCAATACAAACACGCTGAGACCGACCATGTAAAAAGGAATCAAGCCAATTAAAAAGTAGACCTTTTATCCCATATTTTGAGAGCTTATATAAAAGCTTAGATAACGGGATTTTATCGAAAGCTTTAGAAAAGTCGATGTAAGCTACATCGACAGGAATCCTATTACTCAAAGATACCGTCCAACTGTGTTTACATTTAAGTAGTTGTAATTCACAAGACTTTGATTTTTGAAAACCAAACTGAGAAGAAGATAAGAGTCTGTTTGTAGTGAGAAAATCGACAATTTTTAAATTAATCAAATTTTCCATGATTTTACTTGATGAGCAGCAAATAGAAATCGGCCTGTAATTACTCACTAAAGCCGCGTCACCTTTTTTAAAGACTGGGGTTACATTCGCCAATTTCCATAAATTGGGAATAGTGCTAGTCAAAAAAGAAACATTAAAGATACTAGCTAAAGGCTCAGCAAGATAAGTTGAAAGTTTTTTCAAGAAAAAATGACAGAGTCCATCGGGACCTATAGAAAAAGAACCTTTTATTTGATTTAAAACCAGTTGCACGTTCCAAGCGTCAAAATGAATGGTTTGCAAAGCAAAACCAGTCATCGAATCTAAAAAAGGAAGATGATTATTATCAACAGAAAAAACAGAAGAAAAATAGTTATTAAACAAATTTACCTTTTCTAAAGGATCAGAAACGATTTTGTGGTCATGAAAAAGAGGTGGAAAAGAGCGATGATTATTCAACCGATTATTGACAAATTTATAAAATGATTTTAAACTTTTGTCAGAAAGAAGATTAATTTCTTCAGAAGCAGAGAAATTTTTAATTTCAAAATCCAATTTTCTACAAAAAGATTTATATTTGATTTTTGTATCGGTGGAGTGATAAAGTTTATGTTTCTTCCAAAGCATACGTTTTTTAGTTAACATTCTTTTAATTAGTTTAGGATATTTACGTTTCATGGGCTTGGGGTGAGTTAATGGAACAAATGCATAAATTAAAGAGTGAAGCACTCCAACAAACAAATTATACATATCATTTACATTAGAACAGGTATCAAAAAGATCAGGCCAAGAAATCTGAGACAGTGCTAGACCTAACGCATCAAAATCAGCTTTACGAAAGTTAAAAAAAGATGATCTAGGATTACGGACTGGCATCAAAAGACAATCAAATATAATTGAATTATGATCACTATTAGAAAAAGGAATATCAACTTTTACGTTAGAAATTTGATCAGATGCAAAGAGAAGATCTAGTATATTTTTTTCATGAGTATTTTCTGTTATTAATTGATGTAAACCAGTGCCCGAAAGTGTGTCGAAAAATAGGGTATTTAGATTATCAGTAGGAACCGAACTTATCCACCAATTGATTTTTGGCAAATTAAAATCTCCTAAGATTACAAAAGGGAAAGGAACAGAACAAGCCCATTCAATACATCTACATAAAATTTCAGCATAAGCTAGATCAAAATCAGGGGGTCGGTAAACCAAAATAAATCTGATCTTTCTATTAGAATCAAAAATATCAATTATTAGAATTTCGGGAGCTTTAAAAGCGGGTGGAGGATTTATTTGAATAGCATTAAAAGAAGTTTTAAGAAATAAAGCTACACCCCCACCACGTTTACAGTTTCGATCACAGCGGAAAATGCGATAATTTTTACCAGGGCACAATAATCCATCGGAAATATCAATATGAAACCATGTTTCAGAAAAAATAGAGCATCAAAACTTTCTTCATTCAGCAAAAAATGTAAGTTGCTAAGTTTGTTCAAAAGACTTCGAGCATTAGCATAAAAACATTGAAATTTTAAATAATCTTGGGGCGCGGATACCTAATGAGCGAGTCGCGGGCTATTAGTATTTACATTAGGTTTACATTTAACGCAATCAGCACGAAAATCGATGTATAATCCTTGTTCACCTCGAGATTTGCGATCATTCAGCTCATAAACCAGTTCGCGTTGCCGTTTTCGTTGTAGAAAGGATAGGTCAGGACGACAACGTAGATGCGAAAGCGGGCCTTTGGATTGGACACGGACTGTCTTATTAATCAGTGAGATAAAGCGATGCCTTGCCTGAGCCGAAGTCAGGCAAACTTTGACAAATTGAACGCGATTTTCATGAATGGGACCATCACGAAAGACGCGAGTTACATCGGACGACACTAGATCGTGACCATCAGAATAAGAGTCAATCAGAGATTTTACCTGATTTATGTCCTCGACACTGTTCGATAAAGGCAAATTGAATAAAACGGCATTGCACTTTTTAGAATCCCTTTCAATCGCATCATTTATCATGGCAGACAAATCGTTTTTATCATAATCAGTAGAACAATTTCGTGAACGTTCAAGGTGATCAATTTTATTTTGTAAGTCAGCAAGCTGAGTAGCAAAATTGTCTAAACGTTGTTCAATATGAAGATATTTTTTCACGATCGGTCTACAATGGAAACAATAGAAAGTGGAATGGGGCTTTGAATAAGTTTCATAGTCATGATCGTCAACTTTTAAGCAAGATGTATGACCCCAGTGTTCACAAAAAAATTGTCTAAACGTTGTGATTAGGTAAAATTCAACGAGCATCCGAATCAGGCGGCTTGCTTAACCCTTTGTTTTTGTCCACATCGGAAAATTTCGGAATTTTATCCTTCTAGAACGCATTCTTACATCACAATAATTATCCAAAATGTGAACCGAGCCCAAATTTTTTTCCACATCTCGAAATTTCGGTTCACAAAAACTCCTAAATGTGGACAAAAACAAAGGGTTAAGCAAGCCGCCTGATTCGGATGCTAATAATATATATTGACTTAGTGCTTCAATCGGCACGGCCTAAACATCACTAACAAGTATAAGATTAAATCAACCCGGCGCGAAGCGCCGGAAAATTTTGACATTTTAGCAATCTAAAACACGTCTTCGCATTACAAAAATTTTTCCAAAATCCATTTAGTAGATGAGGATTTTCAATAATAGTAAAGTTTTAGAGCAATTTGTTGATGAAAGAGCTGCAATCGGCGCGGCCGCGCTGGGAACATCAATAAGAAACATAAAAATTATTAGATCTGGCGCGAAGCGCCGGAAAATTTCGGAATTTTATCCTTCTAGAACGCATTCTTACATCACAATAATTATCCAAAATGTGAACCGAGCCCAAATTTTTTTCCACATCTCGAAATTTCGGTTCACAAAAACTCCTAAATGTGGACAAAAACAAAGGGTTAAGCAAGCCGCCTGATTCGGATGCTCGTTGAATTTTACCTAATCACAGTAAATAAATGATTTTGACGGAATTTAATTTAGCGCGTAATACTTACCTTCTTATTCTATTATTGTTTGCTTATAATGATCCAACGCGGAAACTCTCCATTAGTCATCATCTGCCCTCTTAACTTTTCCACTCCCCCTGTGGAAAGGCACATATTGCTGAGCTGTGTGATCTTTCCTATTGAAACAATAAAGAATTTAATTCAATCATCTTTCTCTGCCGAATCGGGAGTGTCAGTTTCTGTACCTTTTTGAGCCAAAATGACCGCGGAAATTGGTAAGTACATATAAATTCTGGTAAATGGCGTCAAAACTGTTGTCTATTTCACGAAACCATATGGCTTAGGTAACAATTTTTGAGTCAAAGTAAATTGATTACGCAAGTGCTTTAAACTCATGCAACATTCGCGATACTGTGCGCAGCTATTGATATGCTATGCAAAGATGCATTACAGTGCGCTGCGTAGAAAACAATTTTGTAGCTGCTTTGCACTGAAAATTGAATTCCATACACAAGGTTTCGTGAAATGTGTAGACTATAAATCCACAGTTTCTGGTCAATTTCAAAGACCCAATTTCAATTGGTTTCGTCACATTTTTCCTAAAAAAGTTCTCATCTTTCCATACCAAAACAAGCGTGTCTGGTCGAGCAAGATATACATCTGTATATACATTTGTATCTCCATCACACCTGGGCGTGGGGGTTTGGGGGGTATGCACCCCCAGAAACCAAAATACCCCCAGAAATCAAAATACCCCCCAGAATTCAATTTTTGAAAATTTTTTTCGTTTTTTTCGCAATTTTTTGATGCCAATGGATAGTGCTTGATGAGAAACGTCGAAAAATGGTGTTTTTATCGCCATACCACCATTTTTAAGGTCATTTTTTGACTTTCAAAAAATCATGCTGCACCCCCCCAGAAATTTCTTGCTGCCCACGTATGATGTCCATACTTTTTCCTGAAAAACGCGCATCCTTTCCACTTTCACACATTTTTCTATTGCAAATTATTTGAGCCAAATATAAGATTCTTATGTTTACCCGTGGAAACCTTAGTTTGTTTCACGAAACGTTGCGCAGATTCAACTTTTCTTGAGTCGATGTAAATCGATTACAAAAGCGACTTACCTGAATGAAGCAATCATGAATCATAATACATACTATGCCTAGCGACTGATAAGAAAATTAAGTTTTACCATACAAAATTATGTTACCATGCTAGAAACTACTTCTGCCAGCTAATCGCGGAAATTGATTTCCAAGAACAGGATTTCGCAAAGTAGGTCACAGTAGGTGGTTAGCTATGTATGTACATAAGTACTCTGTTTTACCACTCATTTTAAAGTGAAACGCAGCAAGAAATGCTTTTAAACCTGTCTACCATTTACAAAGCATTTTGTGAACTGATATTCGGCTAGCGAGCATGGTGGTTCATGATAATTTAGGATGCGCGAGACAGATGCATAGGTGGGCAGCACCGAAATTCTGTGCAAGATTTTTCAAGGGTCGAAAAATGGTCTTAAAAATTGTGGTATGGCGAAAAAAACCATTTTCAACGTTTTTCATCGAGCTTTTTTTAACGTTTCTCACCATTGGCATCAAAAAATTACGAAAACAAAAACAAAAAATTTCCAAAAATAGAATTCTGGGGGGTATTCGGCCTTCTGGGCGGGTGCATACCCCCAAACCCCTTCCCCGATGTCCACGTATGGACAATGGGGCGCATATTTATAATCGAGAGACTATAAAGTTTATGAATTTCTTTTATGGTGGTAGTAACGCAAGCCTACGGTAATTCTGTAATGCAATTTAAAGGGGGAAGGGTGCAATTCTTCAAAGGTCAAAAAAGGTCTTAAAATGGTGGTATGCTTAGGTGGGCAGCACCAAAATTCTGGAGGTGCAAGATTTTTCAAAGGTCAGAAAATGGTCTTGGTGGTATGGCAAAAAAACACAATTTTCAAACGTTTCTCATCGGGTACACTACTATCCATTGGCATCAATGCGAAAAAAACGATAAAAATTTTCAAAAATTGAATTCTGAGGAGGAGGGTTTTCTGATTTCTGGGGGGTTGCATACCCCACACCACACCTGGGCGTGGGGGGGGGGGTTTGGGGGGTATGCACCCCCAGAAACCAAAATACCCCCCCCCCTCAGAAATCAAAATACCCCCCAGAATTCAATTTTTGGAAATTTTTTTCGTTTTTTCGCAATTTTTTGATGCCAATGGATAGTGCTTGATGAGAAATGTCGAAAATGGTGTTTTTATCGCCATACCACCATTTTAAGGCCATTTTTCGACCTTCAAAAAATCTTGCACACCCTCCCCCAGAATTTTCTTGCTGCCCACGTATGCCCCACACCCAACGCCCATGTGTTGTATTGAGGCGAACAAAACACCATTTTTCAACGTTTCCCATTAATCACAATCCATTTGCGTCAAAAAATTGCGGAAAAAAAAACAAAAAAATTCAAAAATTGAATTTTGGGGGGTATTTTGAATTCGGGGAGTATTAGGCCTTCTGGGGGTTGCGAACCCCCACGCCCACGTGTCGTTGCGTCCACAAGTTGGCTTGGGGAGGGGGAATGGTTTGGTGGGTATGCACCCCCAGAAGGCTGAATATCCCCCCAGAAACCAAAATACCCCGTCCCAGAATTCAATCTTTGAAATGTTTTTTGTTTTTTCCGCAATTTTTCGTTGCCGATGGATAGTGCTCGATGAGAAACGTTTAAAATGTTGTCTTCGCACCATACCACCATTTTCAAAGCATTTTTAACCTTTGCAAAATCTTGCACACCCCTTTCCACCCTCACCCGAGAACGTTGTTGTTGCCCAGCCCACCTATGATCATGTCCGCGTGTAGCGAGTTGAGAAGGCAAAAAACCAAAAAAATTGACAGGAGTGGGATTTGAACCCACGCCCTCATTCGAGGACCAGAAATCTCACACGCTTATCATGGCGCAAGTAATTAACTTGAGTCTGGCGCCTTAGACCGCTCGGCCATCCTGTCTGTAAATGCAATTTTAAACGTCTTATATGAAGTTGATTGACATTTTTGGTTAGTGGATTGCATTATACCGATGGTGAAATTCAAACTTCAATTTACGCAATCATCAATTATGGTCAAGGTCAAGGTAATTTTTTGTTTGCATTTTCTTGACTCTATATAATAATGGCAATTATATACGAGATAACATTACATGTTGTTGTAGAATTATTACGTTATAAATAGGGCGTGCGTAAAATCCGGAAATTGAAATGGAAATGGAAAATGGAAAATGGGTAAAAGCCGGAAATGGAAAATGGAGGATGGAAAATGGAAAATTTTCCATTTCCTTTCATTTTCAACGGAAAATAGTACATTTTCGAAATTTTAGGTCGTAAATGTCGAACTCATGCCGTTTTTCACCAAATTTCTCTATTTTTGAAGAAATTTCGAAAGCGTAACTAAAAATGGAAAAAAGTCTACAAAAAAATGGAAAAACTGAAAAATGTTCATTTCTTCGTCTTCTCACTCAAAATTCTCCTCTTTTGGAAAAATTGACCTCCCAGATCCGAAAAAATCGTTATCCACTTCGACTACAACGATTTCGTTGCAGATGGAAAATCGCCGGAAAATGGAAAAATAGGGTAAAACCCGGAAATGAAAATTGGAAAATGGAAAATTTTCTATTTTATTTATTTTCAATGGAAAATGGTTAATTTTCAAAATTTTCGGTCGTAAATGTCAAACTCATGTCGTTTTTCACTAAATTTATCTATTTTTGAAAAAATTTCGGAAGCGTAACTAAAAATGGAAAGTATACAAAAATGGAAAAAACGGAAAATTGTTCATTCAATTTTTGTTGAATTTTCTATTTTTAGTTGCGTTTTTGAAATTTCTTCAAAAATAAAGAAATTTGGTGAGAAACGACATGATTTCGACATTTACGACCGAAAATTTTGAAAATTAACCATTTTCCGTTGAAAATAGAGGAAATGAAAGATTTTTCATTTTCCATTTTCGGGTTTTTACCCTATTTTTCAATTTTCCGGCGATTTTCCATCTGCGGCGAAATCGTTGTAGTCGAAGTGGTTAACTGATTTTTTCGGATCTGGGAGGTCAATTTTTTTAAAGAGGCGAATTTTGAGTGAAAAGACGAAGAAATGAACAATTTTTCGTTTTTTTTCAGTTTTTTGTAGACTTTCCATTTTTAGTTATGCTTTCAAAATTTCTCAAAAATAGAGAAATTTGGTGAGAAACGACATGAGTTTGACATTAACGACCGAAAATTTTGAAAATGAATCATTTTCCGTTGAAAATAAAGGAAATGGAAAATTTTCCATTTCCATTTTCCATTTTCCGGCTTTTACACATTTTTCCATTTCCATTTTCCATTTCCATTTCCATTTCGGATTTCACCTTTCCCCTACACGGATATTCATATGCTTGCGTGTATCAGTCATTTTACGTAAACTTATCATTATTTATAAATGTAAGCTTTAAAATAATCGTATGTTAAACGTGTTTCAAATTTATTGTAGGGAAAACTGAAGTATAAGATAGACCGGGAAAAGTCGAGAACTTATTAAGATAGCTACTAAGAAAAACACTAAATATCGTTAAAGTAACAGGTTTCATTAAGAGCTTACGAGCAATTTAAGGTCATTAATCCGAGGTGATAAAAACCGAATAGATGATTAGAAATCTCGGAAAAGTAAGCATATGTAGAATGCATGCACGCCTAAAGATATGGCCAGCAATTTTTTCAGATTTGTTGGAGGGATGTTTTCTATGCACTGCTGAATGTACATAATTAAAGAAGTATTTACATAGAGATCTACTGCGATATCTCTTTTTTGACGGAAGCAGGCAATTTTTTCATCTTCCTAAGAGAGAGCAGGGGGCGGCCGAGGCATAGATTAGAAATTTAGAGTCAACATAGATCGATTAAAGAGGCGGTTTAAAGAGAAGCATCAATCACGATATCGTGCACAGCAATTGACAAATGTAAGAGCTCTTACTATTGCAAAATTATATTTCTATGGACTGTTTGGAAACCACTTTCGTAGCTACTCACTCGAGTGCGTAGGTACTGAAAATTCTTTCCATGCACAAGGTTTTGAATAAACTACGGATGCTGCCGCGATAAAGTGGCAATAATCACACGAATCAATATTAACCACACATGGACGGACGGGGAGACGGTTTGGGGTCTATAGAGAACCCCAGAAATCCGGTATACCCAAAAAAATCGACAGTCTTTTCCCCTGAATATAATTCAATAGTTGAATAAAACATCATATTGAGAAGTTGTTTTGTGAATAAAAAACGAGATAATTAGCTTTAATCTTTTCCGGCATTATTTATTTATTTATTTATTTATTTAAGGTATTTATTTATTCGTTTATCATGCATTTATTTCATCTTCGTTTTTCCGTCAATTTTTTATCCATATATACGCTTCAATAGAATTTATTTAGCTTTTTCCCGTTTTGCAACTTTATTGAAACCCATCGCCTAAGTGTTTGACACGCCAAGATAGATGTCAGTAACCGTCCTACACTTACATTACGTAAACATCTTGCGAATTTCTCCACAAAAACTCGTGTATTTTCAGTATCACATAAAATGATATTGTATCAAATGAAATCTTGGTATTCTTTAAATGCGCGCGCTACTTTTTAAGAAACCGTACGTTTGACGTTATTCCGGACGTATACAAATAGCGTTTAAAGGTAGAGGTCGTGGTTACGGTTTCGTAATCATTATGATACGCATTAGTGCGGTAGAATTTTCGACAGTAAGCAATAACGCATACGTAATTCCAATGCAGCCTTGTTCACACGTTATAACAATACTAATTTATAAGAAAATGTCGTAAAAATTTTTATAAGATTTACATTACGTATATACACAAAAGCGTGCAGTGAAGAGAAAAATTGGGCACAGGTGATCAAGTCAACGACCAGGCTGAAATTAGGTCGAAGGAAAGTTCGCGTGAGCATTCGATGAACATTTGCTAAGTTCGATTGTGTGTGCGAGTACTTCGTAAAGACGAGCTTATAAAACGGCCACTGGTAGTTTTTGTCACCGTTAGGAATTTTGACACGGGCCAACCTGGCTCCGAATTTCCCCGTATCGAAACTTCGGCTTATAACTACCCGTTCATTATGCGAGTATAAGATTTTTTATAGGGCGCGTTTACACCGCAAAAAACCGTGCCGATTTCGTTATTATTATTTATTTGTTAGAGTTTTTCAACTATCCGTGAATGAAACTCATTGATATGCCCCATAACTCAATGCGAAGAAGTTAAATACCAGAGTTCGATGGAAATTAATCATTTAAGGGGCGTTTGTATTTATTTTTGGGTAACTCTCATCGACGACCACTGATCGGAATGGAAAAATTTAGTAAAAAGAGAGAGTTTTTCTTTCTGGTATTTTTTTTGGTAGCTTATCACAGATTTTAAGAGTCCTCACGGCCGGTCTTGCGTGTAAATGCTAAAATAGCGTAAAATTGTATAATGCACCGTCTCTAGTCAATTTAGCCTTTTGATGCAAATTTTAATTTTCATCCATTTTCGACCGTTATTTTGCCACATTTTTTCCAGAATAAATCATTTTTCTATTTTGTAGGCTTCAGTACCTCTGCCCCACATGTTTGTCTTTCCGTAAACCTTATGCTTATCTTTATTTGTCTATGATTAGACGTTATTTATGTCGGAACGATATATATCCAAATTTGTTCACGTAGCTTCGATGTGTATGCCTCTTTACACCGGAATTGTAAAGGGCGCAAATTGGGGGTGAGCCCAAAAATAGTTTTCAGAATTGACTTTTCTTGCCTTTCGCTGGGTACAAACATTCTTCAATCTTTATGTCGATCCTCTTTTCTAGAAGCTAAAAGCCAACAGATTTTTGCGAAAAAGTATATCGAAAAAATTAATACCTACTAAAATT
Source organism: Mermis nigrescens (assembly GCA_036768485.1). Lineage (NCBI taxonomy): Eukaryota > Metazoa > Nematoda > Enoplea > Mermithida > Mermithidae > Mermis > Mermis nigrescens. The sequence goes on along the minus strand of JAVLUZ010000154.1, from coordinate 2,269,758 downwards.
AATACTTTACAATCAGTAGGCATTAGAATAAGCGATTTCAATTTCGAAAATCGTTAAAATGGTAATAATTTCACAATAACGTTTTTTAATAAACTAAAAACATTGCTGGAGTTAGCAAACGTTTTTCGGAGAATCGGAAAACATTCTGGAACCAAATTTACAATATAAACGACACGCATGGTTTACAAGACTTGACTTTAACTAATCGTTAAAGGTTCATGCGTTTTTATACCAATTAGTTTTTGCATTGTATACTCGTTTCCTACAATTTGTTCAACCATTCCACGAAACAATGAAGCTAGCTGCTGCTTCAACTGAGCATTCCATGAATTATTAATTTTTATGAATCAGAAATTAATATTTTAACATTAAATGTTCCAAATTTAACATTAAAAGTTATGATTTCGAATTGTCATTTTTTAGCAATGATGGTTTTCAGCTATCCTCGTCAGCCAAATCCCAATCTGCGCTGCTAATTGTTTTACTCTTTTTAAATTTTATCCTATTGTTCTACTATTCGCGATGTTGAGGCACTTTTCGTTTTTCTTTTTACGGACCTAGATTCCAATAAATTTCGGCGTTATTCGATATTGTGGATTGAATCCAATTTCGGCCCGACTCGTGGTTAAATTTAAGTCGGGCTTTAGTCGGGTTATCGAATTTCGAAATAAAAAATTATGATTATCCGGTCGTTTACGTGCTTATTGATTTCAACTACGCTATGTTTGCTTAATATTAGGATAATTCGGGGTCAGACGGTAGCTGGCCCGCCTCCTCAAGCCCCAACCATCCGTAAGAGCTCTTAATTTGTAAAGCCTATATTTTTTCACTTATGTTTGCATGTTTCTGTAAGGAGTGTCGAATTTCCGAATAAATTTTAGCCTTAATCTTAATTTTAAAGCGTAATCTCAATTTCAATTTAATCTTAATCTTATTCCTAATTTAATCTTAATCTTAATCCAAATTTAATCTTAATCTCAATCCTAATCACAATCATAACCTAATCTAAATCTTTGTTATACTTAATTTACTCTTAGTCTTTAATCTTGATCTCAAGTTTTAGATCTCGGTGATTACCTACATTTATTAATTCTTCTAATTGAAATGCATTTATTTTTATGCTAGGTTCCCGAAAGATTTGATTTTCCAGACTTTGATCCCTTCCTTCCACATTATATTCCGACCTTGAAATGTCTTAAATATTCGAGTCTTCTATGAAGGACGGGCTGTTAATTGCGGAAAATCACTTAAAAAATAAGCGCTATTTTAAAAATAGGCTTGAAATGTATAATTTATCAGTCAAAGCTCTATCAATAAATAATTACAATAAAATTGCTAAAATAATCGATAATAAATCAATGGATCAATAATCGACAAAATATCAAAGAATGAATACAAAATTTGATAACAAGGCTCGAGAACAATAAATCAATAAGTGATTAATAAATCATTGGAAAAATAAGTAGCAGGTATGCTTTTTGAGACATTTTCATCGCTTTGCTTTCAGATGTCACTTCGGAAGGGCCTGTTCGTCCAATCCTATCGGACGGGCCTGAATATTAGCTTTCAAACTATTGATTTGAAAATTTTTACTAAATTTGCTTATTCGATTATTTCAAGAATATTTTCTGTCTAGCGATATTATTTCCATTTTTTAGCATTTTTTATAATTTCGATTTTTTTCAAATATTTTTAAAATTTAGTTTTCTCAAACATTTTTCATGATTTCGATCTTTTTTGGGGATTTTTAGCCACCAACGTCGAATGTCAGGGCAACCAAAGGGCATTGCTGGCGACTTACATGAACAGGAAATCGGGAGGAAGCGGTCAAACTATCACCGGCTCTACTTTGCAACAATGCGCCACTTTGTGTCGCGGGAATGTGAGACTTTGATACACAACCCTTAAGAAGGAGGTTGAGGATCTCCTCCCGAAGTTTGTCTTCCCCCATTCCCAAAATCAGAATATTTTTGATCCCCTCCCCTATTTTTGGCGAAAAATTGCATTTTTGGCCATTTTTAGGTGTTTTTTGCCATTTTTAGCGAAAAAATTTAGGTTATTTACCTCCCCCTAAAGATGACCGGGTAGGACCCACTTATAATTTCGAACAGTCACATGTATGATTTGATATTTTTGATGCTCCAGAATGTCTTTCAAGGCAAAGAATTTTTTCAGGGAAACATGCTTGTTTTGATCTATTTCGATTATCCCCTAATTTTTATTTGGGAACTAATTTAGCTACTTTGATTTTATTTCTTCAATTTTATCCTTACTGTTAACACATACTACCACGCTTTACCGTAAACATATTTTTTGCCACCTTTTCGTAATTTTATATTATATTTCCATAATTAATATTTTCTGATCATTTTTTCAGGTTAGCAAGCCGACGGGATGCGCTGGTTTTGATTATAATGCCGGATCGAAAGAATGTACAATTCAGTCAAGTTTCGATTCTTCAAGTCTGCTAGAAAGCCAGGCGATACAATTTTACCAGAAAGTTTGCGTCGAAAGTAAATGCAGATACTAAAAAAAGAACTTAGTTTTTCTTTCAGACGAACAAATAAAATTGTAAAAAAAAGGATTTTTAAAAATGCGTTGCGTTTTTATATAGAAATTGTACTCGTATTGTAACTTTCCTCAGAATCCGGTAGGCCAGCAGAGCTAAATTTTGCATTTTTTCGAGTATTGTATAATTTTTCCGCTAAATTTCGGCTGGAATTTGCGTCTCTCAGCCATCAACTCATTTATAACGGTTTTGGCTAAAATTGTTGTCTGATTAATTAATTAATTTTTTAACTAATTTAATTGTTTGATTATTTACTTATTTGTTTATTTATTCATTTATTATTTATTTATTTAGTTAGTTAATTATTTACTTATTTCTTCATTAATTAATTGATTAATTATTAATTTATTAATTTATGCATTTATGTCATTTACTTATTTATTTATTTATTTATTTATTTATTTATTTATTTATTTATTTATTTATTTATTTATTTATTTATTTATTTATTTATTTATTTATTTATTTATTTATTTATTTATTTATTTATTTATTTATTTATTTATTTAATTTATTTATTTATTTATTTATTTATTTATTCACTCACTTATTTGTTTCTTTATTTATCTATCTATTTATTTTCTGCACACATTTATTTTTGACCGTAAATTTAGTTTTTGATTTGGATTAAAATTGAAATCATTAATTAAAAATCGAAAGTTTTTTTTAATACAAGATTGAGTGCTCTACCAGAGCATACTAAAAACAGCCATGAGTCATTTCAACTTTTTTCGGCCAAATATATTTCACCAAAAATCTTGAATAAACCCTATTATCGAAGGAAAAATGCGAGTAATCTTAAATAAGCATTGACAAATCTGGTATTCTACACACGCATAGTCGCTATACTTTTTCACAACACCTTGACTCTGGGGGTCCGGGGCCCTGAAAATTCTAAAGGACAAGAAAGTACCGAAAAATTAATGGCGGGACTAAAAGTACCATTTTCGATCTTTTTCATTATTGTTCTATCCATTTATGATAAAAATGAGAAAAATTTTAGAAATTTAATTTTGGGGTCTTTCGGATTTTTGGGTTCAGTCCACATCCATCCTCTTTCCTCGAATCCTGCAACCTTGTTTGATATTTATTCAACGACTTTATTATTGTCACGACTTAAAAGTGTTCAGAAATCATGAGAATAAACAAAGATCTATTATACTAAATAATACGCAATTATTAATCAATTTTGTATGACGATGCCTAATGAATTTAAATTTATTTCATAATACTCCGATTTGCCTTATTTTGAAATGAATAAAAAAGATTACGATAAATAATAATGCACACACTAAGAAAATGACATAAAACAAGAAGTGATCAAAGAGCGAATGATATAAATTAAAAAAATACGACGATAGCGAGGAGAGAATAAAATAAAAATAAAGAAATAGAAAATATAAAAAAATGACCATTTAAGAGTCAATGTCTGTAAGAATCACCTTGCTGTAATAGTGACTTACGTAAGCAAAAAAATAATTTTTCTTTGTTGTAATATATTACACAACTTTTTACGCTGATTCCGAATCTGAAAACTGCTTTACACAAAAATGACTTTTTGCTGACATATAGGGGTGTAAAGTGTGAAAAATCGGAATATGTGCCGAATTTCATATGTTGATAAATATTTTCCAGAATAATTAACATTTTTCAATGCAGTTTTCTTTAAATTACAGAAGATAGAATGGGCTTTACAAAAAGTATAAAAAGTTTGTTTACCGGATCATCCCACGAGATATAGCAGTCAATAAAGGTCAAAAATATGAATTTTTGCACTTGCAACATGTTTACGTTTTTAGCCATAAGTCCAGAGTGGTCATACAGAATTGAACCCTATTTCACCACAATATGTGCCACCTATGTACCCATTTCTGTATGAAGAATAGAGGATATGTGGCGGATAGTTATTGACCACTTTTGACAAACGTGAAATTAACTCACGTGTTCGAATTTCAAGAATGATTGATTTGTGCTATAAAAAATTTAACGTTTCCATATATAACTCCAAAACTGTAAAACATTGTGCGACTGCATTATACCACAGCTTGTACCATCTATGTGCCTAAGTGCTTGCAAAAGATCATGCGTATAATTTAACTGGTTGTTGACCATTTATGACAAACGGTAATTGAACATAATTGGTCAAAGTCGGAAAAAATCATACATGTGTGGTACAAATAACTTTCCTGTTGGAGCTGTAATTCGGAAAATAAAATTCATCTTGTGGCCACATTGCACCACAATTTGCACTATCTATTTGCCTAATTATATGCAAAAATCCATCCATACATGTTTGATATTTATTGACCATTTGTGGACAACGTAAACTTAGCTCCATTGGTCAAAATCAAAAAGTCACACATTGGTGTTTCAAAAATTTTTCTTTCGACTCTGTAACTCAAGAATTAGGACACATTTTTTAACCGCATTACACCACAGTCTCTACCATATATGTCCCTAATTGTACACAAAAAATCATCTTCATATTCTATGTACTTATCTATCAGCCATATTTCACAAGTGTAAACTTAACCTAATTGGTCAAAGTGAAAAATGCATGCTTTTGTTTCAAATAGTTTTATTTTCTATTTCTAACGAGAAGTAAAATCTATCTGGTGACCATACTACGCCACGATTCGCACTATCTATTTTCCTAATCGCATGCAAAAAATTCATACATATATGTTGAATTATATTTATTTATTATTCTTACCTGTAGAAAATCCTAACATAAAGGAATATGTTTTATATCGTCAAAATTCAATAGTCAAAATATTCTGAATGAATCAATGTGTCTTCAACGTCATCTGCCTCATCATCTAGATTTGGGTCTGGTTGGAAAAACTCGTCTAAGCAGTCATCTTCATCAGTTTCAATTGGGAAAATTGCTTCTCTTTTTCGTGCTTCCCGCGACCAAAATCCTGCAATTTGCTGCCATGATAAAAACTCAGATTGCTTGAATTGGGGGATATCTTCGCATTTCAGTTGCAGTCTCCCTTGGATCGCACTTTCTTCGAGTCTTAATCCCATCATCAAATTTCTTAAGCAAATATTGGCGCTGGTTTTCTTTGAATGCTTTACAAGATCTTTTTTGCCTCAAAGCCCAGCCAGTTGGTAATCTTTGGATTGAATCATCATCTGCAGAATTGCAGCAAAACATTTATTCAGACTTGGAAGCCGAGGCATTAGCTGCCGATTTTCTATTTGTTTCTTGTACGTTGTAATAGATGCATCACACAATGTCAGTTGCTCCGGCTGAAACTAGTGATTTGCTAAGTCCATGTGATTTTTCGAAGGGATCGATGTCTTTGAAATGAGTACAAATAAACAGTTGCAAAGATCTTGCTGAGCTGTCTTCTTCTGGTAAAACTGGCACAAATGTTGCTGTTGACTGGTCCGTTGTCATAGGCTCTTCTAGGATGAAGAAACAAGAAACAAATAGAAAATCGGCAGCTAATGCCTCGGCTTCCAAGTCTAAATGAAGTTTTGCAGAAATTCCGGGAGATGTATGCAGATGATGATTCAGTCCAAAGATTACCAACTGGCCGGGCTTTAAGGCAAAAAATATCTTGTAAAGCATTCACAGAGAACCAGCACCAATATTTGTTTAAAAAATTTGATGATGGGATTAAGACTCGAAGACTGCAACTGAAATGCGAAGATTGCCCCAATTCAAGCAATCTGAGATTTTTATCATGGCAGCTTATTGCAGGATTTTGGTCGCGGGAAGCACGAAAAAGAGAAGCAATTGTCCCAACTGAAACTGATGAAGATGATTGCTTAGAAGATTTTTCCAACCAGACCCAAATATAGATGATGAGGCAGATGACGTTGAAGAACACATTGATTTATTCAGAATGTTTTGACAATTGAATTTTGACGATATAACATAAAACATATTCTTTTATGTTAGGATTATCTAAAGGTAAAAATAATAAATAAATATAATCCAACATATGTATATGTATGAATTTTTTGCATACAATTAGGCAAATAGATGGTGCGAACCGTGGCGTAGTATGGTCACCAGATAGCTTTTACTTCCGTTAGAAATATAAAATAAAATTATTTGAAACAAAAGCGTGCATTTTTCACTTTGACCAATTAAGTCAGAGTTCAAACTTGTGAAATATGGCTGATAGATAAGTACGTAATATATGCAGATGATTTTTTTGTGTACACTTAGGGACATATATGGTAGAGATTGTGGTGTAATGTGGTTAAAAATGTGTCCTAATTCTAGAGTTACAGAACCGAAAGAAAATTCTTTGAAGCACCAATGTGTGAATTTTGATTTTGACCAATGGAGCTAAGTTTACGTTGTCCACAAATGGTCAATAAATATCAAACATATATGGATGGATTTTTGCATATAATTAGGCAAATAGATAGTGCAAATTGTGGTGCAATGTAGCCACAAGATGAATTTTATTTTCGAATTACTCCAAAGGAAAGTTATTTGATACTACACATGTATTTTTTCGACTTTGACCAATTATGTTCAATTACCGTTTGTCAGAAATGGTCAACAACCAGTTAAGATATACGCATGATCTTTGCAACCACTTAGGCACATAAAATGAGCACAAGCTGTGATACCGCAGCCGCACAATGTTTTACAGTTCTGAAGTTATAGATCGAAACGTTATATTTTTTATAGCACAAATGTATCATTTTTGATATTTGAACACATGAGTTATTTCACGTTTGTCAAAAGTGGTCAATAACTATCCGTCAAATATCCTACATTTTTTACACAGAAATGGGTACATAGGTGGCACACAGTGTGGTGAAATAAGGTTCGATTCTGTATGACCACTCTGGACTTATGGCTAAAAAGTAAAACTGTTGCATGTGCAAAAATTCGTATTTTTTGATCTTTACTGACTGCTGTATCCCGTGGGATGATACGGTAAACAAACTTTTATACTTTTGTAAAGCCTCATTTAATCTTCTGTTATTTAAAAAAACAGCGTTGAAAAATGTTAATTATTCTGGAAAATATTAATCAACATATGAAATTCGGCACATAATCCGATTTTTCACGCTTTACACCCTATAAGTCAGCAAAAAATCATTTTTGTGTATAACGGTTTTCAGATTCAGAATCAGCGTAAAAAGTTTGTGTAATATATGTTAAACTTAAGAAAAATTATTCTTTTGCTAACGTAAGGTTATGGTGGTCCTTACAGAAACTGACTCTTAAAAAGAGTCAAAGAATAAAAAATGGCTGGCAGATAAAACGATAAAGCAAAAATTATTTATAAAAACAGTATCCAGAAATAACAGAAGGAAAATTGAGGTATTGCGATGAATCAGAATGAGAAAAATTCCGCGATCCGGTTTTCTTACTGTTTATTAGTTTTGCACTATTATTCGCGATCCATCGTTTTCTAAGGCAAATAGCGAAAGTTTAGCATAGTTTATTACCGAATTTCGATTGATCGAACGTACCGTAACCCCGTTTTCGATATCTATATATTCGTAATGGTCGAATAAATCCTTCCGGTAACTTATTCGGCCGCACCGGACCGTTTCGATTACCTTCTGACCCAATTTTTTTGGCCATTTTGCCGAAAATTCTAGGTCGTTATACGTGCTGACGTCATTAAAAATTATTTTCAAGGCCCAAATATTTGCTCGTCGCCCATGCAATTCGAAGTCGTGCCCCAGAAAATTTTGGTCGGCTTCGCGCGTCAAGTCGTGCCCACTTCGTCGCCGGCCGAATGCACGAAGGTCGAGCATTTATCGATTTTTCTACTAAAAAAAATTTGGACTTGCATAATAGCAAGTTTATCGATTTTTCTATTAAAAAAATCAATTTGAACTTACTTTAATGCATAACGGCATGTTTATCGATTTTTTCTTCGGAAATTATTAATTTGATCGTATTTTGTCGAAAATCGACGATTTTGAAGTCGAGTTAAAATAGATTTCTGTAGAAAAAACATCTAAAACACAGAAAAACGAAATAAATAAAAAACAAGGTATTAGAAAACATGACAAACGAGCGGACAAACACGCTGACAAAATGTACAAATTTATCGATTCAAATGAACGAAGCGAGCAACGTAAACTTACGAATAGTACTTGAACTAGTAAAAAATGAAAATAAAAATTAATTAAGTAATGAAAATAAGGAAAACGAATGAAAATTATGAAAAATAATGAAATAACAAAAAGTTATAAAAATAGATGATAAAATTAACAACTTAATTATGTTGATAAAGAGAACATCAAAATCTTACCTTTTTCTGTCTTTGCACCAGTTTTATACTTTTTATTTCACGAAAACTTTTGATGCACGATATTGTTTTATATTTGATTTGTTAATTAAGTTTTAAGTTTAATTTTCGTTTTTTGTGGCTTATTTGTGAGGATGGAAATTCGGAGGTCTAAGTAAGTGTAAACAAGGAACCTTATCATACTGGATTGAAGCCACTAAAAGTGATACAGTGATTGGAATATTTAAATTAAAAACAGTTTCGAACGAAGTTCTAGCCTAAGAAAGAATTTTGGGCAAAACTTTTAGTTTTCTGCTATTTTTATACCTTTATCGGTGAGTTTAAATCAAAAATCGAGAAATCAGCTAAAATCTAAAAACAGTAGGCTCTTTTAAAATTTTTTGAGGGCACGAATGCAGTCTAAATTATTACAAACTACTAAATTCTAGAATCACTCTATAAGAATAGAGCAAGCTGTTGGATTTAGGAGTACAGTACGCTAGTATCGTATAATCTGCACTCCGTAAGACGAGGTGTAAACTCCTAGCGCAAGTTCAGTGTAAAGTGAGACATGGCGCCGAAAAATAAACTTAAAAATCTTAAAAAAATATTCAAAATATTCAAAATTTTATTACAAATTAATAAAAATTAAAAATGTACAAATTTGATGGTTTGACATTTACAAAATTTATATATCATTTCGGCGGATCCATTATTCGCATTTTTATCGAACGGAAAATAATTTTTAGCAATGCCTGGACGCCTATACGAATTTTGGCTTTGAGTGCCAATCGGCCATGTATTACTCAGGGGATCAATCTTGCATTTTAAACACGGAAAGCCGATACAAAAGGCCAGATCTCTTCACGGACGAGCCCAAAGAGTCGGTGCTTTATTTTGACAATAATTGCGCCGGGGGTAACGAAAAATTATTGTTTATTCATGATCACATTCTTAAATTATTTAAATCATTATTTTAGTTATTTTAATTATTCATTGTTTACTTTTTATTATTTATCGAAATTTTATTTTGATATATTTTAATATCTTATTTTTTTTAATCTTCAAAACAATGAAATAATAATAAGAGACGGACAAGAAAATAATTCCGTATGTTTAACTGTATCAGCATTGATTTTTACTTTAATTTACATTGTGATAAATTATACGAAGAATGGAGCATTTTTGCTTCATCGAAGGGGCAAACATTTGATGTTAAGAATTATCGATTTGGATTATTGGAGATTGGCATATACTGGAAATTATTAGATTATTATTTGAAATTATTAAATCATTAATTTTGAATTAAATTATTAAAATTATCAGAAATTCGAAAACTCGGGTTGCTAAGCGATGACTGAATTGAAGGCTATTGAGGCGCCCAATTAAAAATTTCCTCTTATTTTAAAGTGAGGCCCACCTAACTGCCAGAATTATCAAGAGTATTAAAGCTAAAACGACAAAGGTAGTTCATTTGGGCCATTTGTATGACTTTTCGCTGCTTTTAATCAGAATCGAAATTTCGGCTAAATTGAGAAAGAATTAAAGAAAAAACTGAAAAATAAAATATATTACTTACCCTGAAAAATTGGCCGGCTACTTCCATCCCCGAATTCTGACCTGCTACCGTGCAAATCAGGTGTTTTAAAAGTATCATAAAATTTGAACTAGAAGAATTAACGTTTCAGAAAAAAGGTTTAAAAAGCATAAAATTTTAAAAAACGATAATTTTCTTCAAAAGTTCCACTCACAAACAATGATAATAACCATTTTTCTTTATTAAATAACGTTTGTGCGCTGATAGGCGCTTAAAGTAGAAAAAACTTGGTCTTGTTGGCCTTGCGTAATTAGATTAATTTATATTATTCATAAATTAATTATTTACCATTTTTTATTACTTATTTATTATTTAATTATTTTTTATTTATTGATTGTTATTATTTAATTGTTTATTATTGCTAATTATTTATTATCTGATTTCTAAATTTGTTTTCAAATCAGCTTCCTGCACCAGTTCCTTCGTTGTACAATACACGAAAACGCCTGATATTAAACCGACGAATCTAGAAGGCATAGAGGTGCCCAGTTCATCGTTATACGCTTGCCAATCACTGTGCACGGACAACGTTGGGAGACCGGTGTGATACATGTCAAATAATAACTTTAATTAATTGAATAAGTCAAATATTATAAATTATTAATTAATAGTTAATATCAATTATTAATTAATTTCTATTTCAGAAAAAGATCTTAATTTTGAGTGTTTATTCAAACTTGGAATGATCAGCAGAATAAAGGAATTTGAATAAATATTAAATGAATAATTTTTTGGATAAGTAATCAGTTTCTCCATTATTCAATTAATTAACTAATTTATTTATCGATTATTTTATTAATTAATCAATTATTTACTTAATTTATTTACTTTAAATTAATTAGGGAATTAGAAATAATAAAAACATAATTAGTATACTCGTATTTCAAGACAGGAAAAATTCTGGACAAGGTGTAGAGCCAGGAGAATTGATAACAAACGGCATAACTTCGCACTAATTGATTAAATTATTAGAATGGAAATACAAAAAATAATTCGATTTTGTTAATTAGAAAGTTGAATAACGAAAACTTCAATGATTAGTAATTGAAATGACTGAACAATTCAAAATCACAGACTTACGTTGAATAATCACTTTTTAAGTTTAACTGGCCAAAAAAGAATGACATTTTTTTATTTTGTTATTTCGAATTTCAATAAATACTTTTATTTCTATTTTTATTAATTTAGGGCGAAGGCAGCCAAAATTGCAAATCATTCATCTTTTCGTCAACCGACAGTAAGTGCATTTTGTATGACGGCCGCATAGCTCCGTTGGGCCGATCAAATTATTCCAGTTCGCCGGGGTCGGATTACTACGAGAAAGGATGTTACAGAGGTAGTCGACAGAACCGATTGTGTAAGGTGTAAAGTTTAAGACCACTTAAGACTGCCCTGCACTGCGTAAAGTAGAAAGTGTCCATTAGGCAAAAACCAGACTGTGTGGAGTGTAGAGTGCAAGCTTAATGAAAAGTAGACTTAATAAAGAACAGGCTATAAAATCTGTGAATGCTAGCCCTCGTAAACTATAGGGTGGAGACCACACATGGGCGTGGGGGCAGGGGTTAGGAGGGGGTATGCACCCCCCAGAAGTTGAAATACCCCCCATAAATCGAAATTCCCCCAGAATTCAAATTTTGAAATTTTTTTTGTTGCTTTTTTAGCGATTTTTTGATGCCATTGGATAGTGCTCAACGAGAAACGTCGAAAAATGATGTTTTTATCGCCATACGACCACTTTTAAGACCATTTTTTGACCTTTAAAAATTTTCCCTCCGCAGAGTTTTGGGGCTGCCCACCTATGGTGGAGACTCGTGCAACCTAGATTGTTTCAAGTGCGCGGTATGAATTTACTGAAAACAGGACCATGTCAAGTGTAAGTTGGGAAGTCCCTGAAAGCTAGACTGAACAAATATGAAGTAAAAACTCATTTAAAACTCGACGGTGTAAAGTGTAAACCAAATTAAACTAGACCGTGTACAAGCCTAAAGTGTAAATTCGGTAAAAATTAGACCATGTAGAGTGTAAAGAGTAAGCTCAATGAAAAGTAGACTGCGTAAATTATAGTGTGTAAGCTCAGTAAATATTAGACCCTGAAACTATAGGGTGTAAACTCAGTGCAAACTAGACTTGTAAAGTGTGCAATATTAATTAACGAAAAAGCAGACTATGTAAAATGTAAGATGTAAAGAAAGTGTAAGCTAGATCCAGTAATTGTAAATTGCATAATCAGGGAACACTTGACCGCTTAAAGTTCAAATTCTGATGAAACTCAACTCATTAATCACCTAAGCTTAATTTGTCCGTTTAAAACATCCTTTCGTCCAAGTAATAAAATGAAATTCAAAATTATTCGGAATTTACTAGAGAAAGAATTGGAATAAAAACGATAATCGAGATACTCATGATATCGCTTAAAAAATGAACAAAATGCAAATAATATATTGTATTCCATAGTTTAACTTCATTTGTTTCATTTTTTTATTTCCTCTAATCTGGAATTTTTCTCAAATATTCTAAACTTAAAATATCACAGAATCGGGAAAATTGAAACAGTGCTTGAGAATTTCAGAGCTAAACACTCCAAATTACAAATAAAAAGAAGGTAGTAATCGAAATTTTCTCGAAAGTTATATAAATTTACTTTCAAAACGTTTGGAACGAATTCTATTGTCTAAGTATTATTAGTTCTTAGAATTATTAATTTTTACAGTTATTCTACCGTGTATTTATTAATTAATTTATTTATTTGTTTGTTTGTTTATTTATTTATTTATCTATTTATTTATTTATTTATTTAAATATTTATTTATTTGTTTATCTATTTATTTATTTATCTATTTATTAATATATATTAATTAATTTATTTATTTATTTATTTATTTATTTATTTATGTATTTATTTCATTATATATTTATTTATCTATTTATACATTTATTTCTTTAATTAATTTATTTATTTATTTTTATTTATGTAATTTATTTATTCATGCATTTATTTATTGACTGTATTTGTTTGTTTATGTATTTATTTATTGATTTATTTGTTTGTTTATGTATTTATTTATAATTTCTTATTCATTATTGATTCATTTATTCTGTATTTATTTATTTACCTATTTTATTTATTTATTTATTTGTTCTAATTTTTTATTTTTATAATAGACTAATTATATTTACTCAGTGTTTTCATATAAATTTGAGGGCTGAAAATGTGCAACACTTAATTGCTAAATAGTCACTTGCTGACGAGTATTTTCAAGTTTTAAAATTTGATCCTTACTTGTAGTTGAATTTTGATGAAGCTCGAATCATTTTTTAAATCGGTTCTTTTGTCTTGTTTAAATTTTCTATACTGCGAATAAATTAGCTTGAGAAAAGCAGTTTTTCATTTAAGTTGACGTTTCATATGGAACGTAAAATGTCCATAATAATACACCAAGCTAATTATGATTATTTCTTCTTAGACTTATTAATCCCAATCTAAATTGAAATGAATAAACTTTGTGTTGATAAAGTAAGGTGTAAAATAAAATGTTAATTTCAAACCAGTATATAGAACGAAAAGCAAAATCTGAAGTGTACAGTGTAAGGAGTAAATTGTATAATGTAAAGTAAAGTTTATTTATAAAATTCATAAAACATAACTATAAAAATTAAATGTAAAATGCAAAGTTCTTTAAAAAACGTGTCAGTGTAAAGAATTGCGAGGACGAAAAAACTTTTTAATTAAATATTTGCACCAGTTTTTTCGTCCTTAAACGTTTAATGAATATTTTTTGCTTGTCTTAAACTGTCAGAATAATTGCTTAAATTAAAATTAAATTTAAAAAATATAAATATATTAATTCTTTTTTCGTACGATTTATTTCATAAAATTTAGCTCAAGAAACGTGCCGAAATATACCGGCGTTTACTCGAGTGCCTCAAATGGTATTAGTTGGTTTCGCTGCATACGTTATAGATGCTGTGCCATCCGTTTCTCAATGCTTAGATGCATGCATGAAGTAGGCGAAGAGCGATTTTGATCAATTTTCGTTTTTTTGTCGAATTTTTCCTAAATTTCTCTTTTTTTAGTATTTTTTCTCAATTTTCAGTCATGTTGTCTAAACAATGACAGATGCAAGATATTAACAGGGTATAAATCACTGCTTTTTTAATACTAAAGTCCCATTTTCCGTTATTTATTGCAAAAAAATTTATACAGCATGAATTACGGATGATTATAAAATTTTATTTAGAACTTTAAATTTCGATAAATTTAATAAATTTTTTACTAAACTGAATCCAAATAATTTATAAAACTCATTCAATCTATTTCCAAGATTGATTTAAATTTGCAGCTGTCTTCCGCATACCATTCATTTAGAATAAAATACAATGCTGCTAAAGGATATGGCACGAATCGTAGTTAAAACTTCAATTAAAATTGTAAGTAGAACAAATAAAATTAAAATAAAACAAGGAAATAAAATAATTAAAATAACTGCTAAAAATGGGAGAAAACTGTTTAAATTGTTTTTTTATTAATTGAATAAAACAGAAAACAATAAAAAATCAAAAAATAATCAATAAATGATTTGAAAATCAAATTGAAGAAATATCCGTAGAATATCAAGACTACATTTTCGGCGCAACACTAAGGTTGCTAGACTGCCTTAAAAGACAGGAATTCAAATTCCTATTTTTTTAAAATTTCTTTCTCAATTTAGGGGACGAAAATTTTGAAGTCAAATCTCTCGATAATCTTTAGGAGACAGGCGAAAATAAAATTAGTTCTGAGCGTTCCTTGACGAGCGCTGTCCGATAAAACGAGAAAAGTTTCACAAATCTTGAACATGTTTTACATTTATAACTCATATATGTACACAAAAAATTAGTCATTCAGGAATTTCTCAACGTTTCTAGGAGAGAGGGGCCAATTTCACTAGAATTTCGAAAACACGAGTATTTTTGCAAGGGTTTTTAAAGAAAATAATTCAAAAATTCTTGAAGGCATCTGACACACCGCCAAAACAGGATTTTAGCTATAAAATTTTTAAATTCTGTTCCCACATTTTTAAGGGCTCAAATCTAAGTGGAAACCCTTGAAAAAATTAATAGAAGAAAGTACAAGTCTGAAATTTTAGCTATAATCAAGATTGTTTTATTCCTGTCTTTATACTGTACTCAGTACCCATACATTGCGTGAAAAAATACAGAAAATTAATAACTTGGCACAAAGAGCCAAAAATTTTAATTTGCTTTGTTCACCATGCCTCACCCAAACTTAAGGTATTTAGAGAATACCAATTATGCAGATACAATAAATCCGACGCAAGCCATTAGATACCGGGTTTATATTTTGAATTTTTCAAAATTTTATTATCTATTTATTTTTCAAATTTTATGTAATCAACTGAGCTCGATTACCGCTAAATTTTTAAGGGTTTCCACTGAAATTTGAGCCCTTAAAAATGTGGAAACAAAATTTCAAAATTTCATAGCTAAAATCCTATTTTGGCGGTCTGTCAGATGCTATCAAGAATTTTAGAATTATTTTCTTTAAAGAACTCTTGCAAATATACTCGTGCTTTCGAAATTTTAGCGAAATTGGCCCCCCTCTCCTCAGCAACCGAATGCGTGCTGAAAAATGTGAATTATATGACATGAAAATCAAAATTTCAATATTTGATGTCTAAAAATCATTAGAAAATACGTACTTTTATTTTTAGTTCATTTAGTCTGGTCAACTTTGTAAACAAATTTCTCCATTTTCTTCCTGTATATCTGCATTAGCGTAATGATTTTTGATTTAATTTTAAATTTAATTTAATTCAATTTAGTTTAATAATTTAATTGATAATTTTAAGGATAATAATAATAATAATAATTAAAAATAATAATCACTGGTTTGATTTGACGAATAGCCGATTTTTTGTTTTTTTTTTGTAAGTTTCGCTAATATTTTTATATCCGGCATTTTTATTGTTTATATCTTTATAGTTTAATTTTTTTAAATATGTATAGGTCTGTTTGCTATTTGCGAAGACTAAAGAGTGGCCTTCTAAATTTTTAAATTTGTTCCAAAAGGAATCATCGTATCACTAAATATAATCAACTAAATATTCTTTAATGCATTATATTTCGCATAGATGTCACGGTTTTTTAAAGCAACGTCGAAAATTTAAGGATGCAATGGCTGCTCGAGTTTTAAATGACCGAAAACACTCAGACGGCAAAAAATCCTAAAGAAAATCAGTATTAGATCTGAATAGAAATAAATAATGACAAAACATAAATAAAAATAAAATAACAAATAATAAATAACATTAAATAACCTAAATACAAATAACATGAATTGATCGCGAGAAATCCGAATAACGAACGCAATTTTCCGAGATGCTGCAGTTTTGAAAGGAAATCAAAAGTTTTTTGAGGGAAAATAGTTAAGTTTTAGGTGAACAATAGCATGGAATCTGCATTTTTTCGTTAAGTGCCCAAAATTTTTTTCGTTAAGTGCCCTATAAATCAAGGTATTTTTGGAGACATTTGTTTTGATTTGACAAAAGTTGTAACAATTTGTATGATTTTTTCGATTTTTTTCGAAATGTATTGCCTCTGTTTATATTATCATGATGTGTATGATTAATTATTGCTTACATAGCATTATAAATAATTACTTCCCAAACGTCTTAAGATCTAACAAGGCCAGTCTGGTGAGTCAGGCCGGCTCCAGGGCCAAGTTGCAATTAAAAAAGCCAAAATTTAGCAGCTTAGAGCCCCGGAAAGCGACAGAAACATTATATTAGCCCGGGGACTATATATTAATGATCAGTTTATGTTAATTTCAGACCAAATATG